>JAHZNB010004374.1:0-16736 GCA_027744295.1 Callyntrura guangdongensis
GTAAGCATCTTGTGTTACAGAACAGATACAAGTACAGTGTACAAGTCAATTAGTATTTACTACACATCACCCAAAAAAGTAACAAGTACCTAAAAACTACGTTTCAGGGTAACGCTACCCAGCTATACTTGTGCTATTCTGCTAAAAATAGCAGAACAATAGTAAAACGTGTTAATTGTGAGGCGGCGAAGGCGACGGCGTCTTCTTAGCTTGGCTTGTTCTCCAGTTTTCGTCATCATCATCATCGAAGCTACATGGTTTCAGAGGAAAAAAGAGAAAACGACAACGACGTCCTTCACTTGACTACGTACAACGAAAGGGCAAAGAACAAGAGGCAGCACTGAAAGAGCAAGCCATTTTGCTATTATTTTTGCCTCGTTGTGTGACGTTGACGTTACTATAAACCAGTAAACGTATAATTTGGCTCCCTGTGAAATAATTAAACGGCGAGGTAATAGTCACTTATCAGATGTGTTAAAAGGACGCGTAATACGTTAACAACTCGGTCGAGCATAATTGTGAGGAGCGTCAATTACTTGGTACTGAAAAATATCTCTTAGTCAAGTTAAATAGGTTGATATTAGTCTTAGGACTAATATCGAACTCGTTTAAAGTGCAATAATGAGTTAACTAATCACAAAAATGGTAACGGAGAGAAGTGATCTCAATGTAAATTATTTTGGTAAGTTGATTTTCTAATGTTTTGTGTATTTTTTGGTCAGGTGGGTTTAAAAAAATTACAACTTACAAGTATAACTGTGTGGAGTTGTGACCAGTTAAAGCTTGCTGTTGCGGGGCTCTAATATTTGGTGTATTATAATAACACCTAACTAACAACTTACCTTATGTTGTGCACAAAAAGCCCCTTTTTTTTAAAAAAAATGTTAGCTCACTGGTTGTGCACGTACAGTTGACATTACAATACTTGGTAGCATTCGATAGTTGACTTAAAATTAATGGTCAAGGTCACACTCACACTAATTTAGGATTGACGCTAAAAATGAAATTGTCATGTAGGTTAGAAGTTTCCAAGATGTTCGCTTGGGTAAAATTATAGATAGGTAAACATGATTAACAATAAATGAACAAATTGAGAAAAGTTGACAGGTTTTACAGTTAGTTCGCTCACGTATATATGAAATGAAGTACACCTCTGGCGTAGTGGCGTTGTCAGGTTTCAAAATGCGAAGTTAGGGGTGTAACGTAAAGATGTAACGAAATCGTTAGGAAAATGAATAATAAGTGTATTATAATATTTATGGGGACCCTGCCAAGCACATAGACTGTCACAAAGTGTTCTTTCTTGTCCGTATCCATTAAACTGTTTCCACATTAAGTCAGCTGTTAGATCCCTTTTAAAGGAATTTCAGTACTGGAAACGTTCTGTTTCGGGTATATGGAATCTAATGAACTAACAGCGTTACATATGTGGTAAATCAAAATGATTCAGTGAGTTGACTGTATTCTTTTCATTTGAAAATGGTCATAGTTATGAATCAAATAAATTATTGCATGTGCTAGAATGCTTAAAAGTAACATTTCATTTTTTTTGTCTTGTATGTTGGACAAACAGCATTAGTTTGTGATTGTGATAGCGTTGCATAATGCATTTTCATTAATTATTCTATGGTACTGGCTGAACCACGCGCGACTGTGTTAGTATACGTCAAATGTGGAAAGTTGGAAATGTACAAAGTTTCACATTTTCAATTCGTAGTATATCGTTTTTCACAGTATGTGGCATTGATCGTGTACAATTGTGCAAAAAGATCGATAAGTCGATATTTGTAAGGTCAAATGACCTAAAACTTTGCGTTAGTAACATTGACAGTAGTAACATTAGTAAAGCTGAACATGAACATTACCAAATGCCAATTTGTGAATAATTTTGGAATTTTTATAGTCCACTTGTTACCTGTCTGTTGTCCCTGCGGCAGTTTACCGTCGTAGCATAGTAATAGACGTATTTATCTGTTGCTGTTTGTGTCTTGTTTTCATTTCAAAGTACTTATTTCATCAACATAATTTCTATCTGAATAAAGAACTCTTGTTGCATTGAATTGGATAGTTCTGAATAAAGAATAAATTATCAAGCATTCCAGTTTGAAAGTATCAAGTTCAGCTGATAGCACATACATTATTAAATATTTGAAAACTACATAAATATATAAGGTATTGAAATACTGAAATAAAATGTTTTATTGAGTTTACATGAGTTTTATTGTTTTTTAAGTTTAAATTATAGGATAGGCACGTGACAAGACCAGTCAGGGTCCGTCGTCGCGAGGGCATTCTTACTTTCCTTGTCTACCGTTGATTCTGGTTGGATCCCGTTCTCCCGTGAAACAACATGGCCGATAACGATGATCTTTTGGACTACGAGGAGGAAGAAAATGCAGAACAAACCACCGCTGCGGAAACTGCAGAAGGTAATGCCGTCAGCAAGAAGGAAGTGAAAGGGACATACGTATCCATCCACAGTTCCGGTTTCAGGGACTTTCTCCTCAAGCCCGAAATTCTTCGTGCAATAATAGATTGTGGTTTCGAGCATCCCTCCGAAGGTATTTTTTAAAGATAACCAATATAATGATATCGCATTCCTATTGCATTTTCAGTGCTGCTCGCTTGAAGTAATATGTCTAAATATAATTGTGCATCGTATTATTTCTTTCCTCTCAGTTCAACATGAATGTATACCGCAAGCTGTTCTGGGGATTGACATTTTGTGATCAAGCTAAGTCAGGTATGGGTAAGACGGCTGTTTTCGTTCTGGCCACCCTTCAACAGTTGGAACCTCAGGATGGAGTTGTCTCCGTGTTGGTTATGTGTCACACGAGAGAGCTAGCTTTCCAGATCTCGAAGGAGTACGAACGTTTCTCTAAGTACATGCCTAATACTAAGGTATGTGTTCACATATTTTGGCATGGCATGTAAATTAACTTTTCAATGAGGTATTTTATGATGAGACTTACTTTGGTTCCATTCGCGGTTTCTACCTGATTTTATGACGGATTGCCATTGTCTGATTAAATACCTCATTGTTTATCGAGGTTGCACAAGTCCCGTTATTTATTTAAAACAGAGCATAGAGGTAATATTGGTTGTTTATGAAAACAGGTTGCTGTCTTTTTCGGCGGTTTACCAATGCAGAAAGATGAGCAGGTACTTAAGAACAACTGCCCGCACATAGTAGTCGGAACACCTGGACGTATATTGGCTCTTGTCAAGGCAAAAAAACTTTCGTTAAAGAATGTCAAGCAGTTCATTCTTGACGAATGTGACAAAATGCTGGAAGCACTTGGTAAGTAGCCGAGATAATAATAAATTAAGAATCAACTTCCTTGATGATGAGTAATAATGTTGGTTCATTCGCGGTTTCTACCTGAATTCGTGTGTAGGACGAGCCAAAGTCTGAAAATAGAAATAACTCATAATTCACGACAAGATACGTTGTGTTCATCTTTATTTTGAGTATGTTTATTTTTTTCTTCTAGACATGCGACGGGATGTGCAAGAAATTTTCCGTAATACCCCTCATGAAAAGCAAGTAATGATGTTTTCTGCAACGCTCAGCAAGGATATTCGGCCAGTGTGCAAGAAATTCATGCAAGATGTAATTGTCTACTAACTTCTTTTCTACTGAAATTGTGTGGTTGATGTGTGATGATGAAAAGGAAGTCGGCCTCCCTCCCATCAAACCAAACTCGGCTCGGACCGGTCAACGCTTATAGTTGCATTAGTCATGTGGTCGTAAGTTTGTTTAGGTGGGCGGTTGGTGTAGTGGTGGTACGAAAAAAACTACTACAGGTGTGCTTTGATACATTTGTTCGTTACAGCCAATGGAAGTCTACGTCGACGATGAAGCTAAACTCACATTGCATGGTCTACAGCAGCACTACGTCAAACTCAAGGAAAATGAGAAGAACAAGAAACTTTTCGATTTACTTGACGCACTTGAATTTAATCAGGTATTCAGTTATTTAAGGCGGAAATTATCGTTAAATACGATGTCAATAGAGCGTGCAATAAATATATTTTGATTTACCCTCTTAAGCTGTGGAAATATTTAATTTGTCCAACTGAATTTGTAAATGATGATAAACAGATAGGGACATATGAATAAGACTGATTATGCATATCTAACTCTCTCTTACTGATTTCAAGCAAAAATTGTTTAGTTTAAAACATTATTATAGGTGTTGCAATCTTCATTAAGAGTTAATTCGTTTTACAGGGTTTGGCCATCACTTTCGTCAGTGACGAAGCTGATGTGAAAATTTTGAATGAGGTTCAGAACCGATTCGATGTGACCATTACAGAACTCCCTGATGAAATTGACCTTTCATCCTACAGTAAGATCAATTTCTCAATATTTTATGCATTCAAATTATTGGAAAATAACATCAAATAAGTACAAGTTTTTCATTTCATTAATTCTTGTTTACTTTGTACTTTAGTTGAAGGACGTTAAAATCTGGAGGAAATCGGACGTAGTGAGGAAGACTTCACTACCACGAATTGTACCAAAATACCCTTCTACAAAGTAACGAAGGATGTTTCTTGCTGTATTAATATAATCAACAACCAGCCAACATCTCGTGTTTTGATTTAATCGATTAAATTAAAGTTGTTTGTACTTTTTTTGCTTATATTAAATGTTTTATTATTTTGAATTAAGGGGTATGAAAAGTACTAATAAATAGTGTAGGTAGGCGATATATAGCGTTTACGTACCAAACAGTTAAATGTTCCACTTATTATTTAGTCTTATTACTAGAACGTTTAAAATAAATAGAGAATACATTTTCACTGTCACTAAATCACAAACCACAATTGTTTGTGTTCTACCACTGCGCAATTTTTTTTTTTGCATATTATACCGTCGTTGGCGTTCTCGCCTCCACTTCCTTATGTTCTGAATTTGTGTCTTGCAGAAGCCATAGATCGTTACATTCCATCATGGTGGATTCCGCGACCAATGCTTATCGTCATGATGACACATTCGTTCAGCATATTTAACGGATTTTAACTAAATAGTCAAGTTAAAAATAATCATCTTGTCTTCCATGTAAGCTCTTTCTTTGGCATTGACACGATTTCATCAGGATACGACGTCTAAAACGAAGCATAATAATAATATCTGATGTAATGATCATTGCTCAATATTGTTAATATTACACTTCCTTGTGTACTCTTGAGATATAACATAAAAGCACATTAAATGCTAAATTACAGTGTTAAACTTGCATACGAAATAACGGATGTTTATCTTCACCCATACCACAACCAGCAATAATAACTCAAGTGGTCCTATTATAAATCCAGAACAGAGTGAATCCTCACACGCTGCGGTAATGCCTTCTGCGACGAGAAGTGTTGATGATGTTGACCATCCGGGACAGGCACAAGTACAGCCTAATGAAATATCACCTAGGTCTACCAAGTCCGATGGGAAGATAACTCCTAAACAAAGAACCGCTCGTAATAGGAGCCACCGGAGTGCCAAAACACTTAAAAGTACGACCTGATTAATTGTTTTAATTCGTATCAGAGTTCCATCATTTTTAGAATTCATCGTAATCACTTGTTTAGATACGTCAGAAGATAATACCACTAGTAAAGCTGCTTTACGCTGCACTGGGCAATATCCCCCTAAATGCATGGGGTGTGGGGACGCAACCCCACATACATCAGACGGTGAATCTGACTCTTCTACTATAGATGAGCAGGAGTTGGAGCGATTGACTAAAGTAATAAACGCATATCAGGATTATGCTCAAGATTTAATTGAAAGTACCTTTGGATTAAAGAGCTTAATTCGTAAGTTCATTTGGCTGCTGTTGTTTATCTTCGTTGCTGCAATCATCTTTGAGAGTATTTCTCAACCCCCTCCTGGAAAGGCTTTGATACTAAACGAGTGGATGAAGGAAACAGTTGTCAGACATTTCACGGAGAAATTTAGGTTGGAATACTTCCTGGGGAAAAGAATCGTTGGTTATCTTAAGATGGTCATCAGTCCAATATTAAGTAAAGATTTTCTGTGTATACCCTATTTCGCACAACGTAACTTGTAACTTTGCGCGTATATACTTTTGCATGTTTGTATTAGAAATGAAATAAACCCTGTTCTAGTTATAGGACTCATGATTCATGATACACTGTCGTCCATCGTAAATAACGGTCAATTTTCATGCAATAAAATACATTAACATAACACATATGGTAATACTACTACCAAGCATTTTGGCAATTGACTTTGCTCAAAATAAACACTTTTATCATTTAAAATGAAAAGTTACATTGAAATAAAATGCCCTAGTAGACCAGTATAGTATTTTGTAAATTCTCAAAGTATTGTGTGAAACAGGTGTGCTCTTACACAAACAATAAATCACACTGAAACTGAGTATCATTTACATATTTTATATGATGTAGATAATTACGACATTTTCATCTACCTACCCTTTTATTTCAGGTATCTGTACAAACTTCAAAAAGTTCAAGGTTCTTCAAATCATTATAAAATCATCATTCATCATCATGAATCATAAGTTTCTCGATCGTTTCGGCACATAATGCCATAGTACTAACTACGAAGACATTCATAACAACATCCTTGGTCAAGTCCGTCAAAAATGCAAAAATTGCCTGTTGCGATTGCGGCTTCTTTTATTGTGACCACTGCACTGTGACTGTGTGACTGTGTGACTGGTACCGTTGATAGGTAACTTTGAGCCCTGAAGGTGGTGGGTGACTATGACCGGGCAAATTAAAGCATATTACAATCGTATGATCAAAGCGAATACTAACCCCCCAGTGTAAGAAAGAGGAAGAGTTGGTAGCTGCATCGGTATTGAGTACTGATTTATTAATGTCATTAGTACAGCTATTAATATTATCAATCATTGCTATTACGTTAACCTGACAAAATCTGCAATAATAGTTGGAAACTATCGTTTTCATTTTATCAAGAAAACGCAATTGTTGCAAATTGCCCCAAAAAATTCCTAAGCATTTCGTTTTGTTACGCTTTGGCAATGCTCAAGGGCAACGCGGAGTAAGCAGTTTTAACCCGCTGAAATGATGTTTATAATGCTGATAACCGTTGGTAAGAAATGTAGAAAAAATTTAATGCACACACATTATGATAAACCCCACTTAAAAAATTAAAATAATAAAAGTTTATGTCTTTCTGACTTTTGACTTTGTACAGCGGCATTAGCTTCTGAACTTGGAGCGTTAAGCAAAACAGGAGAAAACCCGCTAGAAAGTGTAAAGAAATCAATGACTTACTTTCTATTTGAAAAATATTTCTGTTCTTGTCATACATTATTTGCATGTTACTCATCATCAGAAGCGTGTTTAACATAAGAATTACGAATTTCAGTTTAGAGATTCGCAAAGGTGGAAAAGGAAATACAAATTGTGCAATCCCAAGAAAAATGCTTACACCAGTCCAATTGACATTACTTCATCTCGTGCCCAACTGGTTAGGGAAATGGAGGCTTTGATGGTGCACTCGAAAAAGCCACAGGAAGATATTTATGTTTTCTCCACAATGTACGATGCGGACAACGTGCGAATGGAAAGTTGTAAGCAAACGAGAGATTCATCCGTAATAGTGTGAAAGCTTTCCTCTGGAAAATATTTCCATTTACCATTGTCATTCGTCATTATTGTCGATACAAATACAAAAATCCTTTAACATACTTTATGGCGTATTTTTTCACTTTAAGTTAATATCAAGCCAAGAGACGAAGAAGTAATACGCAATGCCACACAAATTTCCGGTTTAGGCAGCTCCAATCGTAGATTTTTCAAAACTGCCTTGATAATGTTTCGCCCCGGAAATGACGAAGCCGACGAGCCCCTCAGTGAGCACCAGAGTCTTCACAATATTGACGAAAAAGAATATCAAATGGAAATAGTGTTAAACTTCGAGTCACACTCGGAGAAAACTCAAATTCATGTTATGGTGGATGTGGAGGAACAGGAAAATCCGGTTTGGAAACCAATTCTTGATACGTTTGTAAACTTGCTGCATAAAACTATTCATGAAATATGCCTGGGAGATAAGCTCGCCCAACAAGTTCAAGCGAACTTTACAACAGCAGGTACTCTTCGTAAAGAAGCTCTCCTGCAGGAAAAAAATGAAACCAAGGGTTTGACGTACAAACGGATCGATCAAGAGTTTGGAAGGATTTTGGACAATCTTCAAGATATTTCGAATGAAACCTTGGTTAACCTTACAAAATCTCAATTGCATTCTCTGGTTCGTCAACATAACTGCAAACAAGAGTTAACTGGTGCCACGCTAAAACTCCAAAAAATAGAAGCAGAAATAGATCGATTGTCAGCGTCCGCTGATCCAAGTATACAAGCCAATCTGACCAGGGTAAAAGCTGAAAAGAAAGTACTTCAGAATAAAAGGCAAAGTTCTCAGAATTGCATGCAACATTATGGAGCGAAGGCCGGTGCACTACAAAAAGAGTGGTCCAGACAGACAGCTATTTTAAAACAAAGTCGTGTAGGGAATGAATCAAACGATTTGTTTCAGTCCGTGGATGATATAGCTGCTCTGCTCAACAAAACTCAAGAAAAGCAGAACGCACTTGAGAAAATTGAAGAGGCTTACAAAAATGCGCTGGCGGAACTTGAAATTGTGAAGGGTTTGTCCAAAATAATTGTCACCATTACGGATCCATTTCAGATATCTTGGTTATTTCCCCATTTCAACGGATTTTACTTCTATAATGGCTCCAGTCCTACGCCACCGTGTGAAAAGAGATCACATGTTATTGTTTTTGAAAAGTCGATTACCATTGGTGTGGAGCAATTAAAGATGTTTCGGGAATTTCCGTCGTTTGACCAAAAAACTTCAACTAACATCACAAAGCTTTGTGAATTGAAAGAACAAGGAAAAGGAGATGACAGCGACGAGGTTATTGCCATTCTGACAGAGATGGAGAAGATCAAATTACAAATGCCGCTCCTGTCGCATTTAGGAAATAGAACTGTATGGTATAATCCCAAAAATACTCAATTTTTGAACGACGACGGGCTGCATATGGAATCTACATTGAGACGAAAATTGAAAGATGCGACCAGTAAAAATTTAGCGGGTGTAGGGAAAACAAGATTATTTTGGATGTGGGTGTTTTTTGTAGTAATAATAACAATCAATGTACCAAAAGCACTGAAATTAAATTAATTTGCTTTTTTATTTAAATGCGCTTCGTGTTAATATATCTATAATATAATAGTTCTTTGAATTTACGACATACTTTTGAATTTTTCTGAATGGCTACAAAAAATGCAAATAAAAAGTTTCTTTATAAGTTTTTTACTTTATCACAAGATCCTGTACTCTCGCTCTCACACTGACATCACAATTACAATCTTAGCCCGGCTTAAAATGCAAAACAATGCACCTACCAATCAATGTGTTCAATAAGTCATTAACAAATACAATAACAATGAAGGATGCAGCTGAAGTATCAAAAAGTATTTAACCTGATGGCCTAATTTACTTTCATATTGTTTTACATGCACAATACCTAAGATTTGTCAAATATCTATAACATGATCTTATGGTGTAGACAGTTTAACCAAATGCAGAATTATTTAGCAGCTCGCTAAAAAAATATAAAAATAAAACTATTAATGTGATAATTTAATTGACATGTCGTGTTATTTTTTAAAAAGAACTTTGATGTAAGATCAAGTTGTAATATTAATTTTTATTTAACCAGAATTCAATAGTTTCAAAATGAAAAGAAAGTGCGAATCTAGCCTTTTGTTTATCATGCATAACATTACGCTGTTGTGTTTCATTATTGTTTGCGTAAATGCAAGTTCATTTGTCATAAAGAATAAATCCCGTCTTGAAAAATTTAAAAATCAACGCCCTTTACTTCATCATCTACACCGCCCTCGTCATAACCACAGACCGGCACGTGAAAATAAGCTGACAGTTTGTGACACATGTCACATGAACAGATATGACACCCCTTTCTATTGTCCAATAGATCCCGACCTTCCTCAGTGCATATTTCCAGTGTGCCCCAAAATCTGTGACGACGTTGGTGGGGACCCAAGTGCTCGTCCGAAATTGGCTCCACCTTCGCCTCCAAAGCGGGCTCCATTTCCGCATCCAGTTAACCTACCTCGAATACCTAAGAACCTAATTGACGAATTTACGCCCGTCAGCCCGTTACCCTCAACAGTTGCAATGCCACAGGGACGATCCATGGGAGTTATACTTCAACCTGAAAAAATTACTCCGTACAATAAAAGGACGTGTGAGTTTCCATCGCCAAATTTGCGACGCATCCGACCAGGATCAAAATACATTGAGTATCGACCGTCAAACCTCAGTTATCAGGTTACTGACATTCTCGAGATTGCTTCAAAGTACGGGCTTGTTCCAGCCGAGTTTAGACATCCAATGGAGTGGTATTCTGTGGAAAAATCCTCACTGACAGAAACCGTATCCACGTACAAAATGACCGCACAGCAACCCAGATTCTTTTATGTTGTTGGGTTGAGTGATGAAAATGGCGAGGCAGAGGAGCCAGGCAAGTTTCTGTATAAAAGTAATAAGACCAATCCTACGTTTGCGGTGTTCGATCCGAGAATATATGGGAGAACGGATGAAAGATGCGGGGTGTTGAGTCATGTGCTGGGCAGTGACAAAAGACAGTATTTGACTACTAGGTTTTGGAATTGTCAAAAGTACATGGCGGACGGTATAAGGGTGGCACACGGTCTATTCATGTTTCCGCCAGGCGATGTATGTAATACAAGAAGCGAGGAGGGTAAAAAAAAAATTTAAAAAAATGTTTTTCAATCCTCATGTAATTTAAAGTTCTTGTTAATGTTGGAATGTTCAATTTTCAAAGAGTGTGCAAGATTGGAACAAGAGAAAGCCGGAGGGGACGCCAAGTACCATAACACCATACAGATTGGACAGACGTTAACTAGATTTATCTATCTTTACACGGACCAGGTACGAAATCCATATTTATTTACTAATTGGCGACACCGATACGGACAGTTGGTTCTTACTCCAATAAAAGTGCACATGTCTTTGTTGTTTGTGTCTAATATGTGGTAGGTAAGTTTTGAATAGTAGATAGCATAAGTGCTACTTGTATTGGTGTGTTCGGGTGCCGTCACAATATTGAAGGACAATGCAGGGAAAGACAATTGGGATTATTACAGAACCACTTTGGGAGATTGTACAAATTATTAAAATTTTGGTAATAGAGGTCATGGGAAGATGCATTTAAAGTGTGTAAAGCCAAAGGAATGCAGATGTTGGACCTAGACTCAAAATGGGGTGATGCGCTGCGAGTAGCGGAAGTCATTGAACATTTCCTTCGTGAAGCGAGTAAGTCATGTATATTATCAATTGTCAATTTTAATGAACACAAATGATATCTTGTTGAGAAATAATTAACATTTCTACACTTTTCAGAATTAAATCCTGTCACAACGTTTTGGACATCAGGGCGATTCGGGAATGCTTACTCTGATGGCAGATTTACATGGACAACAACGAACGCTGTCTTTGAAAATAAGTATAGTGAGGAAGCCCCACCTTTCGCGTACTCTTGGTGGGATGACCAGAAAGTTGCCCCAGAGGAGAGTGAACTCTCTCGACGGGGCATTATGAAGCAACCCTGTGTTTCCATTGCTATAAATCCAGAGACAGGAGGAGAACGCCCAAAGTTAAATTTTAAGGCTTGGTATTGCGACTTTCCAATGGTATGTCCGCTGAGTACAACTGTTGAATAGTTTTGGGTTTCGTTTCCAGTATTGTTCACGATTTAAGCTAACATATAGACTTTCTTGTGAAAGTATGTGCTTTGTTACCGAGGCTTAAATGGCACGATGGAGTTGGATAATCCTATTCCTAAACCAACAACTGCGAAGCGAACCCCACCAAGAAATGACTCCTGTGAGAAACCTCCAGAAGCTGGAAGTGGTGCTGGTCAGGAAGAAATAATTGATCCATTTAATGAAATTACGTGCACTTCCAAATCTCTAACTGTCAAACGTCTCACACCAAATTCAAAATTTGTTGACTACCAACCCCTGGAGTCGTCTTACTCTGTAGAGCAAGTGAAGGATCAATGCAAAAAGTATGGATTGCTACCAGCAGAAATTCGCTCCAGAGAAGATTGGGAAACCATTGAAAAATCGGGTATTGGAGGAGTTATTTCTGGTGGCGAAGGAAGTAGTACCGATTACTTTTATGTGATTGGTATGGATGACAGTAAAGAAGAGGGAAAGATACGCTATGAAAATGATGATGAACAATTATCCTTTTCCCTTTTCACCGCGGAAGGGCAAAGTGATAAAGTAATTCACGTTCTCTAATTATGTATGATTGTGAGTAGTAGTGATAGTTCACTTGACAGTGGTAAAAACGGAGTAAACATGATATTTTCCTATTCAGAACGATCGGTGTAGTATGTTGTCTTCCGTGGCCGTACCTGGAGATACGAGTCGTGGCCTTGCGATGCTTCATGTGAATTGTAAAGAAGGACTAGAGTCAGACCAAAAAATTGCTTATGGACTTTGCATGTTTCCTCCTTCGTGGAAATGCTTTAAAGAGAGCGCTGAAGGTATGGTTATTAAAACATATTCATAATACCTTTTACGCGATTCACTGTCAAAAGTAATTGTCACATATGGTGAATGCTGATTTAAAAACTCTGCAGAAACTGCTGCTGCCTCTGACACGACTAAGTTCACTACAATTATTTCCCTCGGTGTTACTGATACGCGCTCTATTTTCTTCAATCCGGTGCAGGTGAGGCGAAATATGTTGGACATATTTTACTGTATTCTGTATGAGTTGTTGAAATTATGTTGACACAAATGGGATGTTGCTTTGAAGCGAGATTGGGAAGACGCTTTAAACTTTAGCAAAGCCGCCAACCTAAGCTTGCTGGACTTTGACCCAAAATGGGCGGATAGTTTTCAAGTGATGACAATTATCAAGGAAAAACTTGTCAAAGATGGAGGTGACATTATATAATATATTTAACAAGTGAACTCGAAAGTTTCACCTATCTATCACCTATGTATTCATACTTCAGTAGTTACTGAGATTGTCTTCCTGTCTGTCTGTCGTTCTGTTCTCACGATAACTTTTGAACGCAAACGAATTTTGGAATTCTGTTTTCGGCAATCGATAGGAATGGCTAATAGCTCTTATGAGTATGAGGGTTTGGGGTATACCCCATGGGGGTCAGCGGGGGGTCACAGTTTATTTTTAAATGACAACCATAGCTGGTAAACAGATACATAATATATAGTTATGACGTTTTGCAAAGTTTGACCCAAATTGATTGACCCCTGTGACCCCCGGGGGCATCACAGTTTTTTTCCAAATTACAACCAATGACTATTTCAGTAGTTGTACATTTGGATTACATCCTTCTCGTTCATCTTTCGTTTGACATTGCAGGTTTCTTTCAGCTTACTCCTTTCTGGACGTCAGGAAAACTGACTGGTTTATACAAAGACGGAATAGGACAGTGGGAAACTACAAATGAATCTCTGATCGTTGCAGAGAATCCAAACTACAAATGGACCCGTTTAAACCATCCACACTTATCTCAATTACGGGAAGGGATCATAGAAAATGGTTGTATTGAAGCAACTTTTGATAATGCAAAACAATTGGTAAAATTGCGACCTCACTACTGCGACATGCCAAAGTATTACTTGATGTACCGAGTTAGTAAGAGACGACAGGATCCTGTAGGAAGAAATACTCTAGGAATCACCATCATTGAAACGTAAATACATTATCATTTACGAAAATAAACGTCGAAGTAGGATGTATGTGTAACTATAATTTGGCATGATATTTAAATGGCATGTACGGTTGACAGCGGTCCAAGGGAAGCTGCGGCAAAACAAGGCACTGCCAGAAGACCCAACAAAATCCCATCTTTGTTGGTAAAAACTACGAGCAAAAAAGTTGACAAAAATGACACCGCTTCCTTAAATGAAACAATCCGGCAAACTCGAAATACAGTATTATCTAAGGAAGTTGATATCGGTGACGTTGTCGCCGTCACCGATGTCGTCGTCGGTTCTAGTAACTATGATTCTATGGTTGATTCGCAAGAGGATTCCAGTAATGAAGATGGTGGGAGTAGCAGTAAAGATAAAGATACTGAAGAAGAAGATGAAGACTTACTGCAACCCATCAAGGTTCATAAACAGACTGCAGCTGCTATCAACAAGGTGAATTTTTTAAATAGTGAGGAGGAGGAAGAAGATAGTGAAGAAAATGTTAGCGGCTGAGTTGAGTTACATGTGAATATTAAATTATTATGCACACATTTACTTAATCACATCAATAAAGGTTAACACAACAGAAACCAAAAAAATGTACGCAGATTTTGTTAACAGTTTTATTGTAATTTACATACTCATGCCTTGAAAATAAATTAATATTAATAGTTATAAACAGTAGTAACTACATAACTGGGAAATGTGAGTACAATAAACTTTGTATATTTTATTAAATATAATTGAGAAATGCATTTTGAAGCTATTCATCGAATTCCTAATTAGCAGTCCTTTACGGCCCCAGGAAAAGTAGCTACGTACAGTTGGAAAAAAATGACAACGTACATCGAAATAATACTGAGAATCTGGAATGTCACAAAATTATTTCCTTTGAGTGACAAGCTTACTAACATTTGATAAGTATATTTTACAAGTCATTAGTTCTGATTACCCCGCTGGCTAGTCGTCGTTCCATTGCAAAGAATCCGGACGCACTCAGCTCCCACTTCCAACCCACAATATGTTCTATCATTCCGCTAACTTGCTCTTTAAATTCTGGCTCCCAAGATATTTTCACGACGTTCTGATAAATTTTCAGTTTTGTCTCCCTCACCACCCTGTTTACTCTCGCTCCCACTTCATAAATCCCCACAAAACAGATGCATCCCACCATCCTAATCCCGTCAGTCGCCAAGGACCATCCGACTGTTTTGAGAATAACTGCCTTTGAGACGAGCACGATGGCTGAGCATGTTCCAAGGGTAATAAGGGATACAAAAAGAGGTGCCATGAAATCCTGTCCCATTTCACACAATTTTTTCACCTTTTCAAACTCGGCCAAAATTTTATACCTGGCACAGCTTATTTTTATACTGTATTCATTCGCCAATTTTGTTTTTTGATGTTCATTTAATGATGCGTGTTCGTCATTGATAGACTTCATGTCGGTCTGTATAATCTCGATTGCATCATTAGCAAAGTTTTCTACAATTCTGCAAATCTTGTACGAAAATGAGATGAGCAAGCTATACACGGTATTTTCAGCAATCCCTACAGCAAAAAGTTGGAAAGTAAAAAAAACAGCGCAGTATACAATTTTATTTCTAATTAAAGAGCCTAACCAGGTTACGGTAATTTGGTTATCGAGAATTTTTTGACCTTGTACAATGTTTAGGGTCATGGCTGAAATAAAAGTGAGGTGTCCACAGGCGGAGAGGAAATATTCTGTAAACAACATTCGCTTCCAGGAAGGAAATCTGTTGGGAAGTGGATGATAGTATAGTTCTCTCATGAAATGAGCGAGATGCTTGGCATTTAGCAGGAAGTACAAACGATGGAAAATGTAGTTAATAAAATGAATATGAATGGAAATACTAGTTGTCCATTTAGCTAAAACGTTTGACTCTATTAGAGCGAAGGAGGAACGAGAGTTAATAAAAATGTCTACACTATTGAAAATGCTAAAGATTAGCAGTAGAATACTGTACGCGGCGAGAACTGAGAAACTGGAGGGGATTGTGGGAGGACCCCAGGGGACACGTATGTTTATAAATCCAAACAAGTAAGCAAATAAAGTTGTTAGTTCTAAACCACCAAGGGCCATGTTGTTAAAAAGTGTCGTTTCCAGAAACACAAGTATGACACGACACGAATGAAGAGTAGCTACGAGTGAAGGTGTGGGTGGGTATGCTCGTGATCAGTTTGGCGTGGGTAGGTATGCTCAGTTTTGTGCATCTTTTTCAAATCGTAGGAACAAAATACACTAATATACCATTTTAAATAGGTCACAAAATAATATTAAACATTTGAATAATGTCGTTCCAAAAACTTT
Source organism: Callyntrura guangdongensis (assembly GCA_027744295.1). Classification (NCBI taxonomy): domain Eukaryota; kingdom Metazoa; phylum Arthropoda; class Collembola; order Entomobryomorpha; family Paronellidae; genus Callyntrura; species Callyntrura guangdongensis. The sequence goes on from JAHZNB010004374.1 coordinate 16,148, forward strand.
TTCATAGTTGAAAAAGCCTTATGCAAACGCACACGCAAACTGGAATTAATCGTGATACTTAAAAGCTGAAATCTTGATTATGTCTTGTCAATTTCCTTTTAAGTAGGTATGTTTTCAATTTCAATTAAAAACAAAAATAGTATCTGCTTGCTACCATTTTAATTACCTATTAAAGTTCTGTGACTAAAATTTAAAAAGATGACGGGCTCAACCGGGATTTGAACCCGGGACCTCCTGCACCCAAAGCAGGAATCATACCCCTAGACCATTGAGCCGTCGCTGTTTTAAGGGCCCTTTAGAGAAAATAATTGAACATTATTTGTGTGATTGTCACAAAAGTGTGTCGTTCGTAGTACCTTATATCTTTTATAAGGGTTCTAAACATTCACCAAAGATGGGCACCTTTTTTAACCAATGCGAAGGGTGAATGGCACAAAAGTAACCGTTTCGGGTTTCTCTGAACTATGCTGCTCTTTTAAAGCTGTCACAATGGAATAAAACTGGGACTTGAACACACACATAAAACTTGAAATGAGCATGGTACTCAATGCACATTTGTACATTAAATAACTTTGGTGAACGTTAAATA
>JAHZNB010004375.1:0-20728 GCA_027744295.1 Callyntrura guangdongensis
GAATGTATTCCTTGTAAGACGTTGATTTATTGAATGAGTGCAACGTTTGAAAATTATAAAATGATCATAAACAGACATAATAGTTGAACAGAAAATTCATAGACGTACACTACACAACTTAGGTTTCTTTTTAGTTGCCGTTTAAAATTCGGATTTTTAATAACAACTTTTTAAGCAAAAAACATAATCGAACAATTTATTTACAAAATGGTGTTTCTGATAATGAAAGAAGCTACTGCCTCTCGAAAATCTCTTATCACAAATGCTGCATTTAAAAGGTTTATCACCAGCTGTGTGCTTCAAAACATGTTATTTGTGATCGCTTACCACATGAAGATAAGAATTTTTTGTGAATGCTTTTTGACAAATGTTGTATTTGTACGGTCGTTCTTTAGTATCGGTGAAAATATTATGCTAAAAGTTAGATTTTTGGCTGAACTGCTTTCCACTGCAGGTTGATTTCAGGATTTGTTTTAATTTTGATTTAGTTATTTATTACATAACTGAAAACAGAGCAAGACAAGTACGATAATAATTAAAGCAAAGAAATTTGGGGAAGCGAAACACACATTATTATTTTCCCAATTACAATCGTGATAATAACCTTTAAATCATTAAGTCAAAATTTTTGGATCATGAATAATAATAATTGAACATCCTCGAAATAAATAGCGATAGCAATGAATTAATCAATAACTTCACATAACTAATTTTTGGTAATTACATCGTGACCTTAATTTAAAATTATATAAACGATGTGTTACAATTATTTAGGTGTCAAAGGGGTAAATGTGAATTGATTTCATACCTTAATTGCCCGGTTATTATCAATGTAGAGAATACCCATTTGGCGATTCAAAGTAATCAATAATCTACATCTTGCGCAGATGGTCGGTTAATATAACAACCTCTCTGGCAGCATGATGATGATCAACTGGGGGAATGTTAACTGGCTGATTGTTCGTCAGATGACTAAGTTCATGCCTGTCAATGCGCCTAACTTTAACACGTGCTGGACTCTTTTTGTGTCACTTTTTTATTATGAAGCTGATATGTCGACGCTTTCTTTTGTGCGCGACGAAAGTTCTCATATCACTGGCCTTCAGTATTATCCGTAGCTATTCTAATGTTGGTTGGGCACGGAAGAATTTTTTAAAAGAAAAAGTCGCTAGGTTTCAACAAAGCGCTACCCACTGCAGAGGAGGCCTTTTTATAACTTTTCCGATTTTTGCAGTTTTTATTACACTCTTTTCAGGCATAAGTTTGTCCACTAAAAAATTTGTAAGTGTTTTGTATTCATCGTCGTCTTTTGATTCTGATTTTTTGCCGTAACTGTCACCGGATTCAAATTCAAAATTATTGTCCTCAGAGATAGGTTCTAATTGGTCTTGACTTTCATCTTCATCATCAAAAAAAGAAATGTCGATACATTCTATGTCCTAGTAATTTTCATCGTCTTCATCACTTTCAGATTCTGTTCTGGCAATTTTGTGGAACAAGTGCAGTAAAGATTACGACACTGGGCCACACAGTTCTTTAGGAAGTTGTAACTTTTTTGGAACACAAATTTTTGATAGAATCCCGTATACGGGATTCCATATTGAACCGTGATTCTTCCGCCTCTTTGTCTCTTTTCGAATTTTTGCAAATCATCTGGGTGACAATTTTGTGAATATGACTGCTATTCAGACTGGTTTTTGCTTCTCGAAGATTTTTCTATTTGTATAATCTTTTTTGTTGTTCCCAATAACTGTTTGTTTCAAACTTCGTCCCTATATAGTCTAAATCTTCATTTAGCCCTACTTGCAAATGCTTACTGTCAATAGCTATGTCTAGCTTTTGATCTTCACTTCCTGTTTTTCCTTGATTTGGTTTTTAAGCATGCAGATCAGATCTGCACTCGTCGATGTGCATTGGCTATAAACAGTTCAAACTCTTTTTGGGTTTCTCTCTTTGGTCGTTGTTTCATTTTTCTATCACTATTCATTGTTTTAAATGGTCTCCTTTGTGTGTGTGTTTAGTTCCTTGTTTACTACCATCGTATTTACTCCTACAATTATAATTAACTCCTAGGGCAGAGTCATCCGGGTCATCATAGTCTCTCATTTTGTTGAATGAATTATCGCCGAGAAGAAAGTATTTGTTGTAAAATGCTATCACTTAGGGTTCCCTAATTATCCTGGTCCGCAACGCGTCCTCTCGTGTAAATTGCTGGGTCCGTATCTCCTCTTTTGTAGGATCTTTGTCGCTCGCGTGGTATACCACGATGATTCCCCGTTCCGCACCGGTGCAGATCATTTCAGTTATCAAATCTTGATAATATGCTGTTTTTTTACGTATTGCGTATTTGTTATGCAGGTGTGTCGACTCAAATATATAAGTTCCAACACCATCATTATTTCCTTGGAGACAAGCCGCATGTAAACCCTACCGTTAGATATTGGTTTGTGTGAGTACTTTAACTCCACGACGATTTTCTTATCTGTACTCATTAAATCAGGGGTGCTGCCTACGGAGAGGATTGTGGGATGTTTCATCAGTCCGACAGGGTACTGGTAGTCGCCAGTGTCAGCGGCTATGTACGTTTAGTAGCTGGAATTAGATAAATATAACTACTTTTATTAAACCATATTTACTGTCCAATAAGTTATTTCTTACTTTACCGGCGAATATGTTCTTTGGATGGATTTGTTATCCTAACAATAACAATATTATAAAATAATGAATCGAGTCTAACTTACCTTTTCACTGCTACTTTTTCATAAAGTAATCCCAATTTCTTTGTAAGTGTTTTTATGGGGGAGTATTATATTTGTGAGAGTTTAGCTTGGTATTCTTCTAGTCATCCTTCCCCTACTGCAACCCGTCGTAGTTGTGTTCGAGGTTCCTTTTGTGCTGCTTGCTTTTCTACAAAAAATGCTTGTATTTTAAAACGACTTGTAAAACGACTTGTATTTTACCTGATTTGCACCTGTTCTTCCGTTTGCTCCGAGGCTTAATCTTTGTGCGCTCTTACTTGAACCTGTTATTCCTTTTGCTCTGGCGCTTGGACTTGGTGTACTCTTACTTGCATCTGTTAATCCTTTTGCTTTGGCGCTTGACTTTGGTGCACTCTCACTTGCAGATATTGTTCCTTTTACTTTCTTGTTTCGATCCCTTTTAACTTTACCTGGCTGGTACAACCGGTTGTTTTCTTCTTCTGTTTGTTTCGTTTTTCCCTCTTTGGTGTAGATTCACTTGCTTCGCGTTTTCAATTTCCTCTCCTGTTTCGGGTCATTTTAACTGTGTTTTGTTGGTATTTAAGAATGAGAGTAAAAACTAATGGTCAAATAAATAAATAGAGATACTTTTGTAACTACAACAATAATACGATCATGAGAATATCCTATTCCTCACTTCATGTCGTATTTTAAAATAAAGTTATCCTTTTCAAATGCTAGTGCGATCCATGGTGACCACTGTTCAAACGCTATTATTTTATACCTCAGGAACTCAAATATGGCTTCCTGTTTCTATGAAACGAACTTTTAAGCACCCAAATGTCACCATTTACCCTGCGCGCTTGGAGCCAAGATGTAAAATGTAAACGTTGCACTAGCTGCATTGTGTCGTTGCACTTGCGCACCACCAACAGTGAACCAGGAAAGCAGAACCAAAGCAGATGATGCTCTGCTTGTGCTTTATGCAAAATATGCAAAGCACTACTTTGATTCTTGGAAAAAACTTTTGTGTTAGGTACAAACTGATCTGTAACTGATTTAACTATCAACTAAAAATTTCAAAAAAATAAAATTACTTCACAAACTCTCGAAATTAACTAGTGTTTTTGCCTGATTTAAGTCTATGTTGGATACGAACTTAACATATTTTAGTAGTTTTGTACTCTGAATTTTCTATCTGTTCTAACGAGAATTGGGAACTAATATTTTTGCAAGGTAAGTTTACTTCAAGTCTTAGAGTACTTAATGTAGTAACAAAGCATTCCTGAAGTACACATGCTTACACTATTATGAATAACATTCTAAAAGAAATATAAATCAACCCTTAATCGATTTCTGCTTACTGCTTTTGGGAAAAGCTATACAACTATAGCTATATGATAGTAGTTCTTGGCATTTTTTGAATTAAACTGAAGCAAAGCATCATCTGCTTTGATGCTGATGTTCTGAGCAAGCTACTGGTAGTGCGCAAAATTTAAGGGAGCAATGCAGCTAACCCAATATTTACATGTTCAAAGCTATTATCTAAGCGTCAAGAGCTCGGGGTAAATGGAGACATTTGGGTGCTGAAAAGTTCGTTTGTAAGAAAAAACGCCATAATCGAGTTCTGGAGATTTAACTGAGTAGCGTTCGACCAGCGGTCACCTCAGATCGCACTAGCATTTAAAAAGTATACCTAGTAAGACGAACAGAAAAAGACCCAACAAAAAAATCAACGTCTTCCCATCTCTGTGTTTTTTTAAAAACAATTATTTTTGTGATATTTTTTAAACGATCATACAAAAATATGTAACACCACGAATACGGTGCATATTTATACATATGCTTATGAGGATTTTATTTTGTGAGTAATTGACCGGCTGGCTGATGGTGATTAATCTGAGTTAAATAATCTTTTTGTGAGTGCCGACTCCTATTCCTATTATTAAAAAAGATTAATAACGAGAATAGATTAGAATGATTGATTAAAAGATTGTGTCCAATTACTATTCGTCTTTAACATACAAAACGTGTGTAAGATGCTGATATTTGTTAGTCCCGTTTATTGGGGATTGTCCAGTTATCGTTGAAAATTTGGACAATCTTATTACTATTCGATCTACCGTTTAATGCTTACTACTTTATTAAAGACGTACATACAGAAATAGATGGTACATTCTCATACTGTAGATATTGACAATATTGGTGGTGCCGCTTGGAGGCCAACCGTTACTCATCGTTGTTTGCGTCATGATCTCAATATTTTGTTTTTATTGAGTTTAGATGACAAACTGTAATATATAAAACATTAAACTCAGAAAAGAATAGTGCAGTAAAATAAATTTTAACTATGTAAGCGTCCGCAAACAGAGTTCGACGTTTTTGGGGCTGTGCTCTGTTGATGTGAATGCCGGTACTTTTGAAACAAAAAACAAATGTTACTACTACACTACTGCTAAGTACCTTTAAATTTTTAATGCTTACGGTATTATTAATTTTGCCTGGTGTAGCCTGCACACTTACAGAAACATATATATGAGCTTATTTACAAAATTGTGTTAATACATATTGTTACTTTTCCACTTTTGTTGTATAATTTTTTTGCTTTATTACTTACCGGTGTTTGATATAATTTTTCCCCTGGTTTCATTTAATATGTGGTAGTAATATTTTAAATAAATTTCGTTAAAACGTGTACAGTTGTCAGTTAAGCAGTGTAATTTCATAAGCATTTTATTCTCATGAGATATAAGGTTACCTTTCCACAAGCCGTTTTTAGTTTAGTATATTATGTCATTGTCCATCTTCCTTGTCGTCATATCTACTTTTAAAGCCCCATCACGGAAATCCCAATACTGGTTCACCTTTATTTTTTCTGTACAACTATCATCTTTATTTGGAATTTGAACTTTTTTAAATTGACCATTTTATTTGGGTCATTCCGTGAATCGCAGATCTAGAACTCAACAAGCTTTCCTATGGTTTTTTGAGTGCCACTATTCCAGGGCAATAATTGTATTCTTTTTGACTTCTTCGGGGTTTGAGGTTCAAGGGGTTTTGACCTAGGTCTCGTTGTTGTTGCCAGTTTTTTCCTGGGAGCATTTCTGCACGCGGTTTGTTTACAAGGAGCCATTGCTTATAATAAACCTAGTTTAATTCAAAAAACCATTATCAGAAATTTTGCAGCGTCGTTTTTTCAGATCACTTTTGCAGCGAGTGGGCACGCCCATGTCAAGTTTTAAGCTATGAAACGGAAAAAAGTCCAAATTGCAAAGGTCAACATGATAGTTTACAAAGGTAAAGTACTGTTTAGCAAGAATTTCAAAAAAACCATTACGAAAATTTTTTTGAATATTTTATCCTGAAAGAATCGACAAATTATGAATTGTCACTTTCAGGCCTTGAAAATTTCGAATTCCAATTTAAAAGGGACTATTAGAGTAGAGACTAAGTTTAGACTATTGTGCTGTGACTGAGCCTGATTCTGCACGCAATCTCAAGCCGTCAATAGTACTGGGAAGGTAGCGGTTTTAGTGACCTATCCTAGTATGTGACTCATCCTTTTCCCATCATTCCGTGAGCCGACATATAAACGTAACAAATGAGTCAATTGTTAGTATCTACATAACATCTGTGCCTGTTGAAATTTTTAAGTTGTAAAAAAGGAACTGAAGAAATATTTGATTCGGTGTACATAATCTCAAAGAGAATAAAACAGAGTGACTGTACTCTGAACTCTAAAGAATAACTAAAATGTCTATTTTGAATCTCTTGTTCTGCAAGCATCTATGGGCGTGAATAAATAGCTAACCGTTGTCACTTAACACACCCATAGACGCTTGAAAAAACATACTGTTGAAGCCTGGACACGAATAAAGTTGTGACATGGAAACGTAAACTTAAAAACGTAACACGACTATAGTCGTGTAAATTATTTTTTCCTTCGCAAGAAAGAACGCCTTAGTCGCATAATTTTTTAAACGACTGATCTGCATTGTATCGTTACTGTTATCTAACAGTAATAATTAATAATAATTAATATACATCAAGTCATACCCATTAATGTGTGCAAGCGCTTGCGTGTGTCGCTTTAATTTGATTGATTCTTACAGACTTGTGACAACTGCTATACTCTCAATAAACTCAATACGTACAGGTTGAATCGGTTGTTACTTAGTACAGCTTTTTAAAAGGTCAGCTGTACTGACACTGGAAGCGTCAGCGCCTTTGATAGTATAATATTAATAATACTACTATCCAATTTAAAATAAAATTAATATTGCCCAAATAACAGTTTTATCGACGCAAAAATCATCAGCATCAATGGCATATATCACTTTAAATATCACATCGGTGTCGGTACTGCTAATCATTTGGAAAGCTGGTACACAACATCGAACTTTACAATATGTAATACATAGTAAACTTGTTGTAGCAGCAGAAGGTACTACACTTTTATCAATACCAATACGACAGTAGCAAACGCTTGCAGCGACATGACATCTGTTCATGGACTGGTATCGCCCCTAGCTGGTGAGTTCATAGATTAACCCCTTGGGGTATACGGAAGTGACTTCGAAATTTACTACAGGACTATTAGATGAAAATTAGCATACATTTGATAATGTATGGTGTTGTCTGTTGTCTGTCTGCAAAGTTTCACCCAAATTGGTAAACCCCTTGGACCTCCCACGAATCGGCAAATCGGTTCTTCAATTCCTTGACACTGCAAGCGTTGATACCTTTCCCGACTATGCAACGCAGTAAGCGTATTTTATGTTTTATACTAACATCAAGTAATAAGTCTCTGAGAGTCAAAATGCTACAAAGGCCTGACAAATTTAAAGCGACATCATGTCCATGTCACAATATTGCCGTCTTTGCATGCAAAAGTCGTGATTACTACTGTTCTATCAGTGGTTTAAAACAATTTGGTTCAGTAATTTTGTATTTCCGTTATCCTGCATATTTGCCACCAAGTTTTTTTTATTTTAAATTTATCCATTTTATTTTTTTTAAAAAAAACGCTAACACAGCAAAAATTTTACAATAATTAATTCGCTCGATTGTAAACTACTTACTGTTACAGACACTATACTACAGTATAGTGATTTATACTATTCAATATAACTGCCAAAAACATATTTGTTATACCTACAACATAAAACAAGTGACAAAGGCGCTAACAATGGCAGCGTAAAGGAATCGAACTTTGGGCTTTTGTTATCGCCATCATAATTAGTGTATCCGTTTATTAAGGACAGCATTCCTTAGACCCTAAAACTCGTTTCCCGACACGATACCATTGCTTGTAAGTAAAATTTTGAAAGTCTGTTTTCACCGTTTGAAAGATATGGATGATAGCACGGATAAATTCGACGATGAGCATTTGGGGTCAACCCTTTTTCTTCGGTCAAAACTTCAACTTCTCTTAAACAATATAGAGTCACCAATATATTTAGGTCCACATACAGATAGATAATAGAAAGTTACAAAGTTTGACCAAGATTGGTTGACCCCCAAGAGCCATCGAATCTTAAAAATAGGTATGTCTATAATTTTGGAATAGTTTATCCGTTTAAGATGAGGTTTTTGCCAATCGACTTGCATTCACAAGGTCTTTAACACATGCAAGTGGGCTGCGACCTTTTGGGGTAACAAGAGTAATATTTTTCAATTATAACGTGACGACTACAGCTCATATATGGCACACAAATACCTTATAGGTACTTGTATACCAAGTTTGAGCCAGATCGGTTAGTTTCATAACACTGGTATCATACCAGTAATACTTAGTTTAAGACAGAGTCAAAAAACCAAACCTGAAAACTTACAGCCTTTATTATAGAAGATATAGTCAATTATGAAAAATCGGTACATTCTAAGAAGAAGAAAAAGTTTTTAAAGAAACATTGCACAATATATATCGCTTAATGTATTTCTTTATTGTAAATTAAAAAAAATATTTTGGACATTCTGAAAAACTCCGTAGAGACCGGTTTTAAAAGCAGCTTCCCGATGCCCCATATTTCGATGAACCTTGTATAGAAAAAAAATTATCAACAACTAAGAAACCGTTAAATATCATTTAGGGTTATACCATTAATTCTGATAAAATACTCTTTATTAAACTGGCATTATTTAATTTCTGTCATGTCAAATAAACCTGCCGTTGGTGGTAGTGAAAATATAACATAACCTTTTTTAATTTTATTGCAAAATTCAAATTTTCAGCCGAAATTTTTTTCCTACTTGCAATGTGTCGCTATTTTTGTGTTGTGGATTATTTGGTAATCGTCGGCAAGAACAACAACGTCAAATAGTATTTAGTGTTCTAACATACTGGAACAAACACATGCATATTAAATTAAAACCTAACCTAACCTAACTACATCGTTACGTTAATTTGAAATTATATAAGCAATGTGTTACAATTATTTAGATGTCAGAGGGGTAAATGCGAATTAAATTTATTTCCTCATTGCCCGGTTATTATCAATGTAGAGAATACCCATTCGGCGATTCAAATTAATCAATAATCTACATCTGACGCAGATGGTCTGTTAACTTCGGATCTGCTAACAACCTCTCTGGCAGCATGATGATGATGAACTGGAGGAATGTCAACTGGCTGATTTTTACATAACTGAAAACATAGAGTCAGACAAGCAAACTAACAATTAAAGCAAAGAAAATAGGGAACCACAACACATTATTAACTCCCAAAATACAATTATAATAAAATCCTTAAAATCTTGTTTTTTCGATGATTGGTGGCCTTTGAAAACTTATAACGAAATTTCCATCATTTTAAGAACGAATAAATGGTTAACCACATATTTTACAATGTGTCAATTTTTCGCTCACCATCGTACCTGCTCTTCAAATGTTGCCAAATTAGTTAAAAAGCGAATGCCTGCAATAAGTTTATGCAGTTTATTGCTACCTATACCTCAAGTTTAAATAATATGTACCCAGTTTTAAAAATGGTCGTTAACGATCGTTATTGCGGCATTGAAAATTTCGATTCCTGCAACCGTGTCAAATAAAGAAACATCTATGACTCCTTTTCTTTATCGAACCATTTGTCACACTCAGACACATATTCATTTAGGTAGTGATTTAAAACAAAAGTGCATATGCCTATCGCATATTTAAATAATAACGGAGCCATGGCAGTATTCCATGTGAGCTTTTTATCCTTCTTATTACAACAAGTACTAAACCTGCGTATAGTAACGTATTTTCTGTACAAAATCTTACATAGCGAGACTAGCATGACACAGTCCATTAAATAAAAAAAAATATTCGAATTTCATCTTTGCTGACTCAACCGATGCTTTGGTTCCTTCAATAATTTTGTACGTGTTATTACTTGCAATAATTTTAACACTGTAGCTCGCAGTTATGTTAGGGAAATGTATAGGAGCCAGCCAATCAACAACAAACAGATTGGCAGCTTCTAAGATTTTTTCACCTACATATACAAATGGAAATGTAAATGTACGCCACACTAGTGCCCGTAAAACTGCTGCTTTCTGGTCTATTTTAAGTTTTTCCAATATGGAATCTACAAGTTGTTTTACTAATAACCTGAGCATTGCCATCGTCCCTTTTACTGCATACAAACATACAAAACGTATACTTACAAAATTAGGATGAAGGCTTTTATCAAAAGCACGTGCCCGGTACGAATACGATAACTCTTCCCATGGTCATTTAGTCTTCATTTAGGTAGTGATTTAAAACAAATGTGAATATGCCTACCGCATAATAAAATAATAACGGAACCATGGCAGTTTTCCATAAGAGCTTTTTATCCTTCTTATTACAACAAGAACTAAACCTGCGTACAGTAACGTAATTTTTGTACAAAATCTTACATAGCGAGACTAGCATGACACAGTCCATTAAATAAATCAAAAAATATTCGAATTGCATCTTTGGTGACTCAACCGATGTTTTTGTTTCTTCAATAATTTTGTACGTGTTATTACTTTCAATAATGTCAACACTGTAACTCGCAGTTATGTTAGGGAAATGTATAGGGGCTAGCCAATAAACATCAAACAGATTGGCAGCTTTTAAGATTTTTTCACCTACATATACAACTGGAAATGTAAATGCACGCCACAGTAGTGCCCGTAAAACTGCTGCTTTCTAGTCTATTTTAAGTTTTTTCATTATGGAATCTACAAGTTGTTTTACTAATAACCTGAGCATTGCCATCAAACCTTTTACTGCATACAAACATACAAAACGTATACATACAAAATTAGGATGAAGGCTTTTATCAAAAGCACGTGCCCAATACGAATACGATAACTCTTCCCATGGTAAAATATATCGCGTTGACCACAACGACATTCGAGGCAACTTATTAACAATTATTTGGTTAACACAACAATTAGGAATGCAGTTGTGATTTATGAGCCGAGCTAATGAAAATAAAATAAAATAAAACCATGTTTTTTAAAGTAAACGCTTCAGTGACAAGTCACTGTCTATTTTCCATAACTTACCTAATTCTAATTCTAATTCTATTCTAAAAGATTTTGGATTTTTAAACTTACACAAGTTCCATTTGCTACAACTGTCAATAATATATTAACTGTTAATAGACATACCATAAAGCGATTCAATTTGTTTATAAATGTTTGTTTATATGTATCTTTGGGAATTTTCATACGAGTACAAACGCCAGTTCCAATCTTTGCTGTTTGGAACGTTTCCAAACGATTTTCTACCACAGATCCTCTTTGTATTGAAGCCGTTTCTGCAGTTTTGAACGCATGTGTCACATTTCATATCAGTTTCTCTGCAATCGTAACCCGACGTACATCCTGAGAAACGACACTTTTGGTTAGAACAAGCACAACTCCGTGTTAAGTTTTATTGATCGTTGTACATCTTTTTGTCCGACAGTCCAAATTCCTGTGAATGAAAAGAGAATGTTTGAAAGTTCTATTTTCATAGATCATTCTGACAATGAATATAGTAATTGCTATTAATGAAAAGACTCGTAATATGAAACAATTGCATTTTTAATATCTGTGTAGGAAGAACCACTTAATAGCGTCATTCTTCATTAATCAATTATAATTTCTATTATTAAAAGATTCACTTGTTAATAACCAAAAAGTTACAGCAACAATATTTACATCACGTACATTTACTTGTACGACAGTAAAAACAAATTCTTGACTCTATTCTAGAATGTTGACAAACGAACATTTTGCCGCCTTCTTTGCTAGGAAAATCGTTTACATGCATAGAAAATGTAGAGAGCATCTGACTGAAACGGACAACCAAAGAACCAGTCCTGGGCGGGTCCCGAAGACACCGGGATACCGGAACCCAGACTTGATTGGTGACTCCGGGACCCCGACTTGCTTGGGGACACCAGGACTCGCCCAGGTCTACACAGAACCACGGTTTGCAAATTTACAAGCTTTATATTGGGAGTTTCACTCCTAGTTCAATATGAGGTTTTTGACGAAACTAGTAAATATTAAATTTAAAGGAAGAAGACCTCTAGTTTTATTTAATTTCTGTCATGTTAAAATAAACCTACCGCTGGTGAAAATATAACATATCCTTTATTAATTTTGTTGTCAAAATTCAAATTTCCAACCGAAATTTTTTTCCTACTTGCAATGTGTCGCTATTTTTGTGCTGTAAATTATTTGGTAATCGTCGACAAGTACAACAACGTCAAATAGTATTTAGTGTTCTAACATAATGGAACAAACACATGCGTATTAAATTATAACCTAACCTAACCTAACTATATCGTTACGTTAATTTGAAATTATATAAGCAATGTGTTGCAATTATTTAGATGTCAGAGAGGTAAATGTGAATTAATCTCATTCCCTCATTGCCCGGTTATTATCAATGTAGAGAATACCTATTCGGCGATTCAAATTAATCAATCATCTACATCTGACGCAGATGGTCTGTTAACTTCGGATCTGTTAACAACCTCTCTGGCAGCATGATAATGATGGAGGAATGTTAACTGGCTGATTGTTACATAACTGAAAACATAGAGTCAGACAAGCAAACTAACAATTAAAGCAAAGAAAATAGGAGAACCACAACACATTATTAACTCCCAAAATACAATTATGATAAAAACCTTAAAATCAGTAAACCAAAACTTTGGGGTAATAAATATAATTATTTAAACATACTCGAAATAAACAGTGATGGCAATGAACTAATCAATAACTACGTACAACTAATTTTTAGTGATCACATTGTGACCTCAATTTAAATTTATATGAACGATGTGTTTCAAATGTTTAAATGTCGGATGGATAAATGTAAATTGATATCATTCCCTCATTATCCGTTTATTATCAATGCAGAGAATACTTATTCGACGATTCAAATTAATCCATAATCTACATTTGGCGCAAATGGTCTGATAACGACCTCTGGAAGCCCGATGATGACCTGAAAGAGTGTATACTGCCTTTTCGTCATTTGCTAGATTTTCGTATTCATCGTCGTCGTAGAATTTTGATTCTTCGTCGTAACTGCCACCGGCTTCATATTCAAAATCAGAATCGTCGTCATGTGAGACCGTTAGTCCCACCCACACAACAAAAATGTAAACAATAACAAACCATAAGCAATTGAAGTAAAATCCCTATTTACTAACAATACTTTATAAGGAAATTGTTACCACCCATACAAATAACTTATTTGAACAACAAAAACTCCCTAATGTAAACTTAACACACCCAAACTAATAGCTAACCTAATCCCCATAATTAAACGCACATACCCAAAAAAAACACTAACAACAAAAACCAAAACAATAAACATCAAGTTTTTCTCTAGGCGATAAAACCAATACACTAATACTTCCCAAACTTTCCTTTTAAATGCCTCCAACTTAAAAACACAAATATTGTAAAACTAATACAAAAACAATAAGAGTAAAGCATTGGCTACCTAATGCTACCAATATTTACGCCCTAATCCTACAATTTTTAATACAATTACCCAATTCAAAAATAGTAAAATAACACATCCAAGCTCGAGTAAAATATTTACGTTTTATAGATTCAGGACTGAAAGGATTCAGCGCACAACAAAAAATTATATATTACATAAATGATATCAGACTTAGCTTTCAATTCAAATTTACCCAGCTCAAGCAACAGACAGACATTTTTTTCGTTTCTGCTGTTGGACATAATCTCTGCCTACTCTCTTCCAGCCTTTACCATCTGATCTTTACTACAGCTAGCAAAGCATCATAAGTTTTGGAGACTCCCGAGCTACGCTTTGATAATTACCTACATACAAAACATCACATATAGTCATATCAGCACTTAACCAGCATCTATTTCTATCCCCATACTAAATCTGACATATTGTGAAAATACGAGTCTTGCGCTAAAAGTTTTTATTCCAAATCAGTTTTACGTATCAGTTTTTACAAGTGCTAACGTCTACACTTAAAAATCACGACGTTTCCGTTTGACCGTCCTCCGTCCACCGTCCTTGCCTACACGTTCTTCTACCAGTTTTATGCCCTGTTCTTCGTTTTTTCTGAAAAAACTTACTAGTGTACTACATGTCTCACAACACCCCAAATAGTGCAAATAGTAACGAATACCGTTCTAAGCGACGTCTAGCTAATTTAACACTAGAATTCGATTTACTTCCCCCAGTTACTAGACCACGACGTCAGCCACAGTTACCAAGCACACCGCTCTCCTCATTTACACGTAGACCCGGAACTCAACCATGTTACCGACCCCTACAAATTTCCGGGCCATTTTCCCGAATTTCCGCGTCATACAATCGACTTTATGACGAAGGATCACCTACAACAGTGAGCTCACGACTATTCCAGTCCCTATTAGTTCCCAATCTTGAGTGCGAATCTGATACAAAGAAATACCAGGATGGCAAAACACGCATCATAGCAAATCCAAGAATCTCAAGCTCTTTTTACGCTACCGAAGACATGCTGAAAACCAACATTCCTCCGACATAAAATCAATAATTACGTCATCATCTAGTAAATCACTCTTACCCTCAGGAGTACAAACAGAACCAATTCCAGGGCCATCAACAGCGACACCAGTAGCCTCTTACATTTGCTTAATCACATTACGTCGATTAGGCAAGCAATCAGTCTTTAAAATCGTCTGAAAAAAGATCTTTACTTCACTACGAAATTAACAACAAGGTAAACAGCCGCCTACAGGCAACTTACATACCGAAATTCCGCACGTCCCGGCACGCGCCTTAATGCTCTCAAGCAATTCCTTGTCTGAACACTCTCACACCTCTAAAATAACCCCCCACAGGAAGGCAAACAAACACTACAACAAAACGACTCAACGACACATTCTTCCACCTTTGAGGATAATCAACTTTCAAAAGACGCACAATCTTCACAACTACGTGACTCAGCCGTCAATTCTACAACTCCTGACGATAATCCAACAACAGAAAACGAACAATTGCCTACCGGAGGCAACTCATTTACAGAAACTGCAACACAGGCCATTATCAAAACTACCCAAAGCAATTCTCTTTCCCAAGAAGGCTAAATGCTGTCCATATTTAACAAACGACAGACGTGTTGTGAAAATAAAACCAAATATAGCTGACATAATATAAAACTGAAATATAACTACGAGTTATGCTCGTTTAGACAATATTTAAAAAATGTATTTATGGATACAGTTCTACCTTCGTAAAAGAAATCAATAGACCTTTGAAATGCGTATGCGGCTACAAATGTGTCGTCATTTTACAGTGCTGCTTCACCCTGTAAAACGTACTCATGAGTTTTGCCGATACAACCTTTCCATCCTGTTCAAATTCTTTTACAAACTCAAGACTACGCAAGTTTTCACACATTTTATGCGTAGTAACGTGCTGACAATGATTTTGCTTAATGTATCAATTATCAGTGGTGCTGTATTGTCAACGATTGTTTCCTTGGAAGCCTTATCTAAGCCGAAATCATAGTAAACTATTACCACAGAAAATATTGCAGTCAAATGATCTATTACTTTTTCAATTCAGGATGTCATCAGACTAAATATACTTTATAAATGTAACCTGAAGTATAGTAGTTTGACGCTTTGTTGAACTAGAAAAAGGCCTCTAATACTCATCAACAAACTGGAAAGATTTTTGCTTTTGTGACCTCTTCTTTTGCTTTTTAAATCAGTTCGCGTTGTCTTGTTGCACGTTGTGGTGTTATATGAAGACATAAGCACATTTAGCGACATAACATGACAATAATTTAGTAAAAAACGGCATTTTTGCTGCATTTTAAGTATGGTTTATGGAATAATAACGTGTAAAGCGTAATTTCCATTTCTTTTATACACGTTTGGTAAAAATGCTTTCTAAAAGGTGCAAATGAAAGTATTAGATAATTTGGCAAAAATTATTACAAATTTTAACAATAATTGAAGATACACGTGCAACAGCATAATTTATTATTTATGCAACATGTCAATACCACATGGTATGTTTTGTATAGTATACTTATATACAGGACAAAAATGTTGCAATAAACTACGTATGTAAATAAAAAATATGACAAGCATATATTCTTGTTATATTTTAAATCCTAGACGCGTGTCTTATACGGTTTGCTGGCTAAAACAAAACTTAGCCACGTTTTAATTTTGATTTTAAAAGCATTGAGTCTTTAATATCTAAGACGTTGTTTCAATGTATGAGTGCAACGTATGAAAATTAAAAAAAGATCATAAACAGGCACAACATTTGACCAGACAACTCAAAGACGTACACTACGCAATTTAGCTCTCTTTGATTTGCCGTTTCAAATTTTTATGACAATGTATGTTGCATTTGTAATAAAAATTTATCTGCAGTACAATATAAAAGCAAGCGCGTAGCCACCTTCAGACTTTTGGGGAGGTACAACTTAAAAATTTTGGGATGAGTGGTTTGCGAAGACCCGAAAAAATTCTAGAATTCTTAAATAATTGTATTTTGAGTTCCAATTTACGAACGAGGGGTCAAAGTATCGTAAAATGACAAATAAGTTTTTAACGTAAAGCTCATGTTTCTCATATCTCAAGTGGAAAAGTTATCAAAGTTTATGAAGGCATCGCGCCCCCCCCCCGAAATTTTATTAAAAACTTTTAAATTAAAAAAACGCTTATTTGGAAGGGCAGTTACCCAGACATCTTCCTGACCGGAATTACAGATTAGGCATTTCAAGTTTTAATTTTAAAACTTTGGTTTCGTGCGATAAAAATATT
Organism: Callyntrura guangdongensis; assembly: GCA_027744295.1. NCBI lineage: Eukaryota > Metazoa > Arthropoda > Collembola > Entomobryomorpha > Paronellidae > Callyntrura > Callyntrura guangdongensis. The sequence goes on from JAHZNB010004375.1 coordinate 16,979, forward strand.
CTTGGTTGTCTTGGTGGTTTTCTTTGATTTACAAATGTCATTTTGCGATCTTAGAGATGCGCGATTTTGCGTGGGTTACCGTTTGTCTGAGGACCTCTTCTTCTTTTTTCTCCTGTTAGCTATAAAAATGAACAAACGAAATTTCTCTAAATTTGTGGTAGGGTCAAGTTTATGATATATTATCAGCGTTGATATACACTGGAAAAGAAAGAATCGCTTTCATTTCCTCATGGTCCAGTTATTATAAATGTAGAGAATACCCATTCGGCGAGTCAAATTAATCTTTAGTTAATCAGTGTATCTTCGAATAAACAAGCTTCTCAAAACCTATAGTAGCCGCACAAAATAATTAGAACTGGCGTGACACCAATTTATTCAAATAAAAATGTATTAACTTATATAGTTTGGAAATGCAATCATGATTTGTGTGATTTAATCCCTTGATGTCTCTCGAAAACAAGTTGATAATGATGATAAGCATAACGCATTGCGTACGATACGGCATCATTCGCACTGGGAAAATTTAGTTCAAACCAGTGGTGCAGTGTTTGTGATTATTGGAGGCACGGACAGTTTGTTCAATTTACATTCAATCGATTTTTCAAAGCGGACCACGTCGCCTGTAACGCCGTTTATGTCTACTGTACACCCACAACAGAGTATTTCCAACATGACGCTCCCAATATAATGAGGGGTCTGGGTGCGATTAAACCCAGCGTCACACGCAATGCTTACATCCTTTGCATTTGTAATGGACATTCTTTTGTCCCCTAGCATGGTCGTAGATATGGTCAAATCAGAGTGACACCTAAATGAGCATGCTGCCTGTAAATGCTTTATTGATACACATTACATGCTTTCTGCTGTGCTTCTTTAATACGTCTCAATCAAACAATGCACGTTTTCATACGGACTACATTTCACCAAAAAGTTGCCATGTTTTAAAGTTGTATTCTTTCCATTGATGCCTATATAAACGACATCGTCTTGATGAATACTGCAAACAGTGTTAATAAACAAAAAAGATGGACTAGCCACATCGTAAATTTCCCATTTTGATGTCTTTTGTTTACGGGAACATTAATCAACACTTTAATACCGTCTTTGACAAGCAGTGTGCAACTCCTATGTCTGAATATATATACAAATTTTCCATATCTATCACAAGCTCCAAACCATGTTCACTAATTTGTTGTTGTACACGTATTAACTTCTGCCTCAGTACGTCCAATTTGATTGTATTAAGCGGGATCCGGTTTCCAGCACAATTGTCGAGCGATTGCCTGATGGACGCTAATGTATTGTAAAGAGTTTCCTTGTCAAAAGAATGCTGCAGCAAATTCACCTTATTAGTTGCTGTTATATACGGAATGATAAGTGCATTCAGCATTTTGATCAATTCATCGATTGGACCGACTGATAGTTTAGATATGACGACCGGATATAAAACGGCTAAAACACTATATAGTACATTGGAAAATACATCAAACTAAATTCTTTCTTTCTAAAAACTTTCTTTAAAAAGGCATAAAAATTCATTTGTCAGGTTTCGAAATAGTTTTGGTATAATTTGTGTGCTAACCGTAGTCCATTGCACCGCAAAGTAAAGTACAGGTGAAGTACAAGTAGTAAAGTAAAACCCAGCAGATGGAGATTATAGATTATGTACGCCATAACATAATATGTTTTTACATATTTTTTACTGTTTTAATACACATACATCTTTGATGGGTCTTTTCCAGTCTTCAGATGTCGTGGAAAAAATCTAATTAAGGTCACGGTACATATACAAAACCCATTCCGACGAAAATGATTGTTTCAATAACAATTATGGTAGCAGGCTCGACCGCTTTGACCCTATAGGAAGTCATTGTTTGATTTCCCACTAAATGTTGCAGTTCAATTCGAATAGGATTGATACCTGATAAGAATTTCTTTTGGATAATATCGTGATAATCGCACTCGAAAGTGTAGTTTTCAAAATCACAGGGCTTTTCATTTCACACGAAGTCGTCGAATAACCCTAATTGATTAACTAGTCTCCCAATGTCGCCCTCCATGCAGGTATTGTGGCTTCATAAACAGAGACCCCATCAATCTGAAACAGTGGATAAAACTAACATCAAATAGTTTCACAATCGTTGCATGGACAAAATTAATATAAATTTGGATCTGACAGTGTCCATTATTATAATAATATAGTAATTAAAATATTTGTAATTTATGGTGTACACAAATCCGGTCCCAACAGAATAGTATAGAAATATAAGAATTGTATGCATGTTGTTGTATCCATAACTTTTTATAATACTGCTATTTTACTAAAATCACTGATATTTTTACTTGTTACGATGTTGTCGAAACTGTTTACTACGCAACCGTACACAATAATTCAAAACATTGATGCAATAATCGATTTGGGATAATGTATTAGTAAAAAAGCGTAATTATTTTGTATGTGCACTACACAAAATGAATTTTTAAGTAATATGCAACATATAATAGGAGGAAAACAAAAACATATTTGCATGTATTAAAAAATTCAATAATTAGCTTAGGAACCCGTTGTTTCAATTACACTTTACGAGTGCCTTTGAAAAATGAGTGATGTAAAACTAATATGTAAAACAAACACCACAAAACTCTAGTTTCACAGCACTTGCAATTTTGCAACTTAATTTTTGTCTTACTTTGAAATACTTTGCGGCGTCCATTAATCGACATTGAGTAATTGTATTTTTTTACTTTAAATTTGGAGTTTGAAAAAAATTCCAGCATAGAAAGAAAATTTCGAAATTACATGGAACATAAAAACATACCGCGTTATTGCTATTTCCAGCAAAGTTCAACTGCATAAAAAACCAAGCAATAAACGAATCAACTAAATATAAAAGTAGCCGAGTACAAAAGTACCTTGCACTTGTTTGTGACTGCAGTATGAGTAGCTTTACCAGACGACGTGATGTTATGTTGACGTAGAGTAAATCCGACAAGAAATTATTATCTCAAATGTATCTTTATGTGTACGTCATTCTAATGATTGTGCGAATATCTGAATATCGTCTCTGTGAGGTCTCGCCGTCTATAATTTTTTGGCAATGATGTAATCTCTGCAAAAGTGTGTAATGATGACGTCGACGATGATCAAATAAAAAATATTTTTCATCCTCTTGTTTTAAGCCACTCACATAATGCGTCTCCTAGTAAACTATCCTATGTATGTATGTAGAGGTTTTATTTAACTTGTTTTCAGAATCAAATGATAGGTTGACGAGTATTTTGCTTAGCTAAAGATATTGCGGCATGTAAGCTGATGATAACTACGACTCTTTATCCTTGATGTTTTATATTAATGCTTAAGCACAATAAAATGTTGGATAAGTCAGAATGTAGGTACTTTATCGTTTGCTGATATTTTCAATGCAGTGCAGATTTTTTGGTCGTTAAATTTTTACAAAATGTTTTAGCGTATAAAAAGATTGTGTTGTCTTGTTTTGTTGGAGATAAAAATAAAAATGCAAAAGCAACATCACATTTTAGCTGCAATGCAAAAGATGACTGTCAGTATTTTCCACGGCATTTATGCATAACTACTTTTACGAACGACTTTAAAAACGAACGAGAATAAAAAATGAATGAAATATAAACAATGATTGCGCTGCAACATTTCATATCAAGTCGCATACACAAACAACAACAAGAGCACATCAAACATTCACCGATACCAAGTGTAAAAGAGATGAAACACTA
>JAHZNB010004376.1:0-12318 GCA_027744295.1 Callyntrura guangdongensis
TATACTGTTAGGCGTTGTAAGTCGACACTTGGCACAAAGAGTTATCTTAACTAGGGCTACTATTTCTGAAAATATGAAGCCGGTCCATTAAAATCACCTCGTGAGTGTCCATCGTAAGTGAGCAGGGGTGGGCCATGGCAATTCATTTTGTCTTTTCATATTCGACATGAAAATAGCAGTAAGATACTATAATTTTCAAAGGAAACCGCGGTTATTTTGTAATTTAGTATTTAGGATGTAGCATAGTAGAGATACAATAAATTTCTATGATAAAACAACGTTATCATTTACAGAATACTTTTTCCTGTTTGTTGGATAATTTATTGAGCATATACATATACTGGTCGAAGGTTTAATATAAGGTGACGTATTTACAAACAGTCAAAACTACGGTGATGCAATAATGTGCAGTGTAGTGATTTAATCGTGTCACTCACAATCAGTTAGTTAGTGTTGAAGTGAAGGGGTGATCGTAAAAATTTATGATTTCAGATAACAATGTGTGTCCGTCCACTTAAGACTTCAGTAAAAGTAATGGTCCGATAATTTAACTAATTAATCTAAGGTACAAAACGTACACGTATAAGTTATTATTGATAAAAATCTTGTTCTTTATATTTTGCGAATGGTATAAGTGAGCATATTATTATACTGAAGTTCTATAAGTGGTAGTGTCCACGGTCGCGCCCGTCCTAAATTGATTTTAAGAGTTCCTTCAATCTGGCAAATGTTGGTCTTTGGGTTGGCTCTAGTTTCCAACAGTCCCCCAGAATTTGAAATCTGCGGCAATGAAAAATAATTAGTTGTGTTTTAAGCACAAAAGTCATACTTACTCAAGCTATTCATCGTTCATAGAAAAAAGTCATAGTATGAATGCGACTAGAATTAAAAAAGATTAAAGAAAATGAATTAAAGATGATACCACCGGTGTTAAACAATCGAGTGCTTAGTGATGATAATGAATTGACCTTAGATCCCCGCTAGAAGGCACAGTTATTAACCAGTCTAGCTCAAACTTTGTATAATTATACAAGTACTATCTACAAGGCATGTGTGTACCGAGTTTGAGCCATAGTTGTCATGTTAAAAGTCTGTTTAATAAAAGAGGGTCTTTTGTTTCTACCTCAAAGGGGTGTCACCGAGATGTCATGCTGTTATACGGTATATGGTATACACGTGGTAACTAGTAAATGTCGATTAGGAAAAAAACCCCATGCCAAACGTATTAACCGTTTCGAAGTTATGGGGAAATTAAGTTTAATGGTTTTACCATCCCTTTTGACCCGCAAGGGGTTTACCCCAAATGCCCATCTTCGAACTTGACCGACCTATGTTTCATGCCTATCGATTAGCGAAAACAGTATTTGAAAATTTCCTTCCCTTCAAAAGTGCGCACGGTCGGGCAGGACGGCGAAAATTATATAGTCACAAAAGATGTGCTTAAATAAGGAACGTACATTTCTGGTGTCCCGTACAAAGGAGAGCCGAGTCGAACTCCGTCTTCCAAATTGTCAACAAAATCCTTTCTCCATTCAATGTCGCCATATGGGAGGCCACCTAAAGATCATTTTTAATCACGGACAATATAAATTAAAATTTCCACAGTAACAACATATTCAGCGAATAACGATTACGATTATCTCTAGCAATAGCAAAAACAAAACAATAAAACTAAGTACAGATTTAGCCAAATCACTAGACAATGACTCTATTACTAGGTAAATGAGTGCATTCATACATACAAGTTTTACATTTGTTGCGTTACACAAACAAAAATTGGAAATTGATTAAACCAAGCAAGAAATATGCTTGTATACAGATTTTAAAAAGCGACCGGCAGATTACAGTTTTTCTCAAAAGTTTGTAACGGGATAGTTTTAGCAACGAAATACTAAGGTGAGGAACAGGATTTGAATGTATATTTCCGAAAATTCGCACTTTCTGAACGACTCAACAGACAGCCAACGCCACATTGAAAGGCTGATTTCCCGTTTTGATAAATTTAATGCTTTCAGCTATTCGACGCTTCAACTTGAAGCCGGCAATTTTCGCTGTTTTGTTGGAAGTCAAGAGTACATTTCTTGTTGCAAGACTGCCATGAATGATTTTTTTACTGCTCAAATAGTCCATACCACTTGCTATTTCATGAGACCAAAGCATCATTTGTTGTGGTGAAATACAACTAGCTTTTTTAAAGACGGCTTGTTCTGATATGCGTTGGTCGTCGGGTACACTGTGTAGAATAATAAGAGCAATTAAAATTAAATTTTAATCAGAATTTTAAATAAAATAATTTACATCTTATTCGCGATAATTGAACATAATTTGATTGCATAAGTTATAAATAGTTTATATTATTTTAGTTGATATGACAACCAACACACCAGCTTATATCAACTGATTGTGATACTGCGTCCCGTGGAGCCTGATTTCTCAAATATAAGTCCAGTGAACCGAAACTGCAAAATTCCAAAGCAACCTGCACCTGTCCTGAACATAATGTCTCTGTGCAGACACCTTGCACAGTAATTATATTGGGATGTCCTCTTAAATAGATTAATACTTTTACTTCATCAAGCATTTCTTTTATATCATCCGCTCTGCCAACTTTCTTGTTTTTCAATAACGCAACGATTTTACTCTGCCCGTGGGACGAAATTTCAGCTTCGTGAAAGGATCGAACTTGACCATCTTGAGTAATATTTTCCTTTTCTACACAAGAATTTTATCTCATTACATTCCTACAAAACATAAATCAACTGAGCAAATTTTCTGGAGAAATTCTTACGCAATGTTATCTGAGCATTGAAAATTTCAAGCGATTTATCAAACGGAACCTTTAGAGCCTCGAAACACGGTTTATTGTTGTCCTCCTTAAACCACGTGTCACTCTGAACCCCCTTTTCGAAATCCACAAAAATACGTGCCCAAGCGTAATTTTTTACCGCTTTAATTACTTTAATTACGCATTTAAACGCGAGTATCAATACAACTATTGCAAAAATTACTGCAATTATTATCGCACCCACTATTACGAAATTTACGCTTCCTTGCTTGGTAGTCTTACGCTTGGTAGGCATTTCGAAGGGATCTGAAATTTTAAAAAACTCGATAACATTAATCTTGTTGAAAAAATTCTATAACTGAATCAACATTGGAGTTTCCGTGCCCTGTGCTAAAATCTAACTTGACTATTCATTTCAATTTTGAAAGTTGGCTGTACCTGGAGCTTGTTCAATGTATCCGGAAATCTGATCTATTTTCAGATTATCGCTTAATCTCCACCATCCATCTAGGCTGTGATAAAGTCTTCTGGGATTTTCAATAGCTTCATCATAATAAATTGGAAATTTGTTTTCCTCAGTCCAAGTATTAAATCCTTCCCAATGTGCCCTAAATTTAATGAGCTCTTTTGACTTGTTTGGTTCAATGGATCTATATTTTGTAAGCGCCATGACACGAAGGCGAGGATTAAGCTTTTTGAACGTTTCTCGATTTCGCAAAAGGTTTTTGGTTATTTCGTCGAATGAATTGGTTTTCTCGTCTTCGTCGTTACAAACCACAAAATCGGACTGAATCAAAAAAGTTGCAAATATATTTGTATTTCCAGTCGTCAGATTCTCTTTCAAATCTTTTTCCAACTTGTCACATTTCCATATAGTTCCAACTTCTAAAGTTGGCACGGAAGAATTTTTTATTATCCGAAAGTATTTCAAGGATCTTTCGACGTCGTTTATGTTGTTTTGAATTTGCCAATTCGTCAACACAATTCCGGTCACCGTACCAGGAAACAGATTATTCGCCCTCTGTGTTGCCTCTATGGCAAGTTTCACTTCATCTGCCATATTATCTCCAATTTCCCAAACTCCTTGCAGAATCATTAGAGACCGGCTAGCCGTTTCCTTGTTAACGGATGCAGCCTGTTCAGCCGTGTGACCCTCAGTAAAAATAACTTTATGGTAGGTCTCGTTGAAAACATATTCTCCTGGTTTTAATGCAGTAGTCGTGTATTAGTTTTATATTGGATTATTTTAATCGTTGTATTAATAAATAAAATTGCTTAAAGTTGCTTACCGCCAGGGTAACCCATTCCGTAGATTAATACATGGGAAATCTTTTGTGTAATTACTTGTAACATAACTCTAACATGCTTGGGAGTGTAGAAAGGCGTTGATGGAAATTTTCCATTTTCATTTTTTGAGCACACGTAAGGTGAAAAGGAAACTCCGGTGTAATTACGACTAAAATCTAGTGATATCGATATACCTATGAGACATAATAGTAGAACTTTCGTGAAAATTGGAGAAGCAGTTTTTCCACAAAACAAGTCGTAGCACTCCATTTGTACTTGAATTAGAAAAATAATAAGCAGCAAGATATATACAAGATATGTAAATATGTAAATTGTATTTGCAATAAATTTATGAATGTGGAGTTTTAATTGCGGAGTTTGTTTTTTAATGCATGTTTTTTGGTGAAATAAATCTATTCTTTAAATTCTATTCTATGTTGAATCTATCTAAACTATGAAGCACTTCAAGAAACAGTTGTTTTTTCCAATTTTGACGGTATACTTTCTCAATATTTATAAATGTAAGTTAATGTTAACGCTGCTAAATTTTAGGGCAGTTGATACATATTACTTGTCGAAACCAAATTTACGTTGCAGTATGAAAACTTAGGCATGTAGTAGTTATGGCTTAAGTAGAAAACAGAAACCACTTTTGATGGGTATTATGTGATATTATTAATTTACCAGCAACTTATCAATGCAACAATAATTTTTTAAAGTGAAAAATTTTGGGTAGACTGTTTGCACGAATCTGATTGGTACGGGAACCGACAAACGCTTAAGTGTTTAGAAACTGATTTTATAATAAGCATATATCCTGCATGTGTGTATTACAGCAGAGAGTTTAAGCCTTAACGTCCATATATGGCCGAGGGACACAACTATCCTGTCCAAATTGGTTTATTAACGTCCCTGTAGATGTGTTGCAGTGAACTTCCCGTGTTTGATTGAATGCATTGTATAACTGGATTGGATACACAAACAAAACCATATTTCTGTGCCCGGTCATATACAAACATTCCGGCTTAAGTAACCTGGTGTAGTAATTTAAAATTTAATTTAATCTTAGATCTATAATGTTAGAGAGTTAACAAATCAAGCTTTTCGGTCTCTTAATGTGAAAGTTTTAAAAGTTTAATATTTGTCGAAGTAAGCCCATTTCTGTAGAATTAAATCGATCTACGCAATTATAGTTAATGTACGTTGTTTTTGTTGTAAATGATGTGTTTTATCTTTATTACATTTTTCGGGACAGGTACCCAGTTATATACTTACTTGATTACATATTGGTGGAATTTTCATTATTCTACTATTGTGGTCACATAATGTCAGTTTTACATGTAAAATTAAAATCAATCTTGAGCAGTCAATTTGCTTAATTTGTTAATGTTGTAGTTAATCGTGAATATGCTAGCAGGAGTTTTGACTATGCAAAAGGGGAAAAAACTAAAGTAGTGACACAGTGGTTATTATTTTCATGAAATAAAATATTTTTTGGAAGGGTTCCAGCGTTGTTGTAAAATATTTTGTATTGATTAATGGAATATATTATTATTTAAAGTTTAGTTAGGTATAAAGTAGACTTTGTTGTTTGTAAAATAAACCATATTAAAACGTGCTTATTTTTGGCGCCCAATGATATGATTAGATTTATTCTGCCGATAACAAATTATTGCTTAACTGTATAGTTTGACGTCACACGACAAATGAATCATTGCTAGATACAGATGTGCAGGATGACTAGGGACTAGTACCCAGTACAGGAAAATTTAAGTGTTTGACATGAAATTTAGTAAAAAGATGTTGCATAAATAATAGGTATCAGTACCGACTAAGTTTTGATTACTTTAAAATGTGTCACATTAACATAATGAAAATCATGATTTTTTACAAAACGTTCACAGTACATAAAGTTGAATATTTGGAAAAATAATACATGTATCTCAACGGTTTCAGTTATGATGTCTTCATAATATTTCCAAATACGTGGGACAATCTCCAACGTCGTCCAAAAACGTTTTTAAGAGTTGGTTCAATTGATCGAATTTTGGTCTTAGGGTTGGCTCTAGTTCCCAACACTCCACTAGCATTTCATATCTGTGCACGGGTAAATATTTGGCTTTATTTAAACATAAATTCTATTTTAGCTACGGTAAATTTTTAAAGTTAATACAACCCATTAATGACCAATCAGATGTTAGAAAACTACTGTACAAAAATGACATTATACCAGCAAATAAGCAATGACCAAATTTAAAACAAAGGTAACGGAATTTTTGGTCCTCAAAACATTTAATTGGTTGAGAGTTTAGAAATACATAAAAATACAAAAACATACAATTCCTGTGTACCATGCAAAGGGCATTTCAGCCGCAATCCGTTTTCCAAAATCTCAACAAAGTCATTAGTCCAATTAATATTGCCAAAAGGGAGTTGACCTAAAGCAAATTTTTAAAAACATGCCGACTATTATACGTTTGATAAAAGTTTTTTCATCACGGGCGCTTAACTATTATTACTATTACTGTTTTATTGTTTTTAGTCACAAAAATATAGAAAAACAGACACTTGCAGAGCAAGATTTGAAGCTGTGTCCATAAATATCCAAAGCAAGTTCTTCTTAAGCAGAGAAATACTGTTACTTTTTGTTAGCATTGGCGGAGTTATTTAGACAAATTAAATTTTCATAACGAGGGAGTAAATGATATTGCAAATAACCAGTCGCGGGTAACAGTTGTTATCAAAAAAAATTTACACGAGTTAATTTAGCAACGAAAAGGCACGGAATAGTATAAATTGAATACTCATTTACACATACCCATTGAAAATATTTCCCACAGGGTCACACCAAAACTCCAAACGTCACTCATTCCCGAAAACTCGCACTTTCTGAACGACTCAACGGACAGCCAACGCCACATTGACGGTGGGTTTCCCGTTTTCATAAATTTGGTACTTTCAGTTATTCGACGCTGCAACTTGAAACCGGCAATTTTTGCTGTTTTGTTGAAACTCAAGAGAACATGTTTTGTCGCAAGACTGCCATGAATGATTTTTTTACTGTCCAAATATTCCATACCACTTGCTATTTCATGAGACCAAAGCATCATTTGTTGTGATGAAATGCAACAATCTGGGCGAAAGAAAGCTTTTCCTGGTGTGTGTTGGTCGTCAGATATGCTGCGTGGACGATAAAGTAGTTTTAAATTACATTACAATAAACAAGTGTACATGCTAGTTGGAAGTGAAAAATGAATATATAAATTATACTTAAATTATATAATTGAATTTAATTAACGTTATAAAGTATACTTTGTTTTCTGGTCAAATCATATTTCCTGCATGTGAAACTTACCACAGCTCACTTTGATTTTTCAGATATGAATGCAGCGAACCTAAGTTAAAAAATTCTAAAGCAACCTGCACTTGTCCTGAATGGATTGTTTTTGTAAAGACACCTTGCACGGTAATTATATTGGGATGACCTCTCAAATAGATTAGTATTTTGGCTTCATCAAGAATTTCTTTTATATCGTCAGCTCTCCCAACATTTTTGTTTTTCAATAATGCAACGATTTTACTCTGTTCGTGCGACGAAATTTCAGCTTTTTGAAAGAACCGAACTTGACCATCTTGAGTAATATTTTCCTTTTCTACAAAAGAATTTAAATTATTACATACCTACAAAAAAGCTTTGCAAATTTTTGGGAGAAATTCTTACGTAATGTTATCTGAGTATTGGCAAGTTCAAGCGATTTATCAAACGGAATCTTTAGAGCCTCGAAACATGGAATATTGTTGTCCCCCTTAAGCCACATGTTGTTCTCCAACCCATTTTCAAAATCCAGAAGCATACTTGTCCAAACGTAGTTTTTTGCCACTCTAATTACGCATTTAAAAACGAGTATCAATACAACAATCGCAAAATTTACTGCAATTAGTATCGCACACACTAGTACAACATTCATCGTTGTGGTAGATATTTCGAAAGGATCTGAAATTTAAAAACCCTGGTTACCTCAACTTGGTTCAGAAAGCATTGTACAACCTAACTTGACATGAAAGAACAAGGTGAGCTTAAATTCAACATAAAAAATTTGGCTGTACCTGGAGCTTGTTCGATGTACCCGGAAATCTGATCTATTTTTTGGTTGTCGCTTAATTTCCACCATCCATATCGACTGTATATTGTACGATATGGGTTTTCAATGGCTTCGTCAAGGTAAATTGGAAACTTATTTTTCTCGGCCCAATCATTGAAGGCTTTCCAATGTAACCTAAAATTGATTAGTTCTTCTGCATTATTTTGTCCAGCGTTTTTCCATTTTGTACGCGCCATGACACGAATGCGAGGATTAACTTTTTTAAACGCTTCTCGATTTCTCAGAAGGTTTTTAGTAATCTTTTCGAATGAATTGGTAGTCTCGTCTTGTACGTTACAAAGAATAAAATCGGACTGATTCAAAAATGTTACAAACAGATTTGGGTTATCAGAACCAGAATTCCCTTTAATATCATCCATCAACTTGTCACATTTCCATGCGGACCCAACTTCCAAAGCTGGAACGGAAGAGTTCTTTATTATCGGAAAGTATTTCAAGTATTTTTTTACGTCATTTATGGTGCAATCCATGTTCCTGTTGGTAAAAACGATACCAGTAACCGTACCAGGAAAAAGGTAATTCGACCTTTGTGCTGCCTCAAGAGCAAGTTTCATTTCAACAACGTCCCTGTTATTTATCCACCATACTCCTTGCAAAATTGTTAGACACAGGCGGTCATTTTCCTTGTTAAGAGATGCGGCCTGTTCAGCTGCCTGGCCTTCACGATCAAGTTTATGGTAGGTGAAGTTGACAACATATTCCCCTTATTTTCATACAGAAATTTACATATATTTTGTATTGTCGTATTCAATTCGTTGAGAATTTGTTAAGACTTAAGTATAAGTTTACCACCAGAGTAGCCCATTCCCGGCACAAGTACATGGAAAAACTTTTGTGCCATTACTTGCATCATAACTCGAACATTTTTGAGAGTGTACACACTTCTTGGTGGAAACGTTCCATCTTCATTTTGTGGGTAAACATTAGGTAGAAAAGAAACTCCGGTGTAGTTACGACTGAAATCTAACGTTGACGACCTACTTACGAGACATAATAGAAGAACTGTCTTCAAAAATGAAGAAGCAGTTGTTTGATATAACAAGTTGTAGTGCTCCATTTGTATTTAAATTAAAAACCTAAAAAGCAGTAGCTAGATATTGCAATGGTTGTTATAAAATTAAATATAAATTAAATAAAATTGTAAATGTTGTGGAGTTTTTAATGTGAAGTATTTGATATATTTTCCAAATGCAAGTTTTTTGGTAAAATAAATTTATCCATTCGGTCTTTCAATTACTTTAAGAAACAGTTTTTACAATTCCGACGATATAATATCTTAAAAATTATAACGCTTCTACGTTTTAGTGGAGCTGACACATGCCACTGGTATGAACTATATTTATGTTGCCATTTGGTATGATATGGTTGTATTGGTTTGTCAGGAACCAATGGTTTATGTCGTATTTATGCAATTACAATTTTTTACCGTGAAAAGTGTTGGGTAGAATGTTTGTATGAATCTGACATGTGCGTAAACCGACAAACGCTTAAACGTTTAAAAACTGTCAGAATCAACGACAAATTTTTGATCCCGTGCGCGTTGTCTTATCCACAAAAATGCACCCTACGCTTATTGATATATTTTTACAGATGATTTTATAATTAGAAGATTTACTGCATCATACATAAGGTAGGAAGTTGAAGCTTTAACGTTCGTATATGACCAAGAGACACCTATCTTGTCGATACCGGTTTTGTTAGCGTCCATGTAGTTTTGCTGTTGTAAACTTTCTGTGTAAATGCATTGTACGGCACAATAGATAAACAGTTTGCATGGATACAGAAACGGAACCAAAATGCTGTGCCTGGTCAAATACGAACGTTTAGGTTTTGGTTACCTGGTCTAATAATACTATATCTAATTCCTGTTCAGGCCTACTGGCCCTTATCAGAATGTATGATTTGGAATAAATGATAAGAACAAATTCGGCGTCTACATTCTGATTACGTATGAAGTACTAGTAGTATTAGTACAATTATTGACGACACAATCTCGATTAAATTTTAATGTCCGCCATAAAACTAAAGGGTAGGAAAAATAATCCAAAAGCATTTTAAGCCTTTATAATACTCGTGGTGGTTCATATGTTCAACTCAAGTTTAAGATTTGTCGAAGTAAACACACTTCTGCAGAATTATATCTATCTAGTCAATTATAGTTTAACACGTTGTACTTGATGTGTTTTATCTATTATCCTTTTTTCAGCAGAGGTACCCACTTCAGTTTACATGCGGGTGTTTTTTATTCTGCTATTGTGGTCACATTAAGTAAGTTTTATATGCCAATTAAATGTCTTTTCTAACGGGCCAAACTACTTAATTTGTTAATGTTGTAGTTAAGCGTGCTTATGCTAGCAGAAGTTTTGACATTATATAATTAATAATTGTGTAAATTTGTGACACAGTGGTTAATCTTTTAGTGAAATAACATATTTTTTGAAAGGTTCCAGCGTTGTTGCAAAATACTGAGTATTGGAATGTTATATAGCTTTATTTAATGTTTGGTTTGATTTAGAAGCAAAAGTTTTAAATAATTAGTGGCAATGCTAAAAGAAAACGTTGGTATTTGTACACTTAACCACATTAAAGCGTGTTTATCCCAGGTGCTTTTCTCGTATGATTAGATCTAATAGATGCGTGAATTCTGCCGATAATAAATTATTGCTTGTTTGCCGCCACACCGCAAGCGTGCGAATGGTACATACATGATGAGAACCTTGTAAGAGAAAAATTGACTTTATTGACTTGTAATATTACAAAGATATAGGTTGCCTAAATAGTCAGCACCAGAACCGACAAAGTTTTGCATTCTTAAAAATGTGCCACGTAAACATAATGAAAATCATAGTTTATTTACAAAGTATTCAGAGTCTATCACTTGTTGTAAAAGAATTAAAAAAGTAATTAATATTATTACTACGCACAAATAGTATTTAAAACTCTGCCATTTATATTGTGCTGATTGCATAATTGCTAACTTGCTCATCATACGTATATAGTTCATGTGTAGACAGTTCTGCCTACGAACATTTCCCTCTTCTCTTACAGCTTTTCCCCAATTAACCTGAAAATTTGCACACATATTCCTGAAACCCTTGCCGAATGTCTCAGAAATATTCAGCCTTCTAACTATAACTGTTCTCGAGATATTAACCCTATTCTAAAAATTGCCAATTTTCCCCTTCATTTAAATCTAAACCTACCGCGTTGTTTGCGATGCCCCAACATTACAATGGTACACAGTAGTATGATTGCAACACAGCACACATACATACATACATCATAGCATCAATCATACATCATATAGTCTATAATAGTCTAGAACGACTGCGAGTATGGCCGTGGCCATGGCCAACAGTGCAGAAGAGTTTTTTAAGATTAACCTGACTGTGGGTGCAGAATCTGCTTCCTGTCCGGGAATTTTTAATATTACGATGATCTTTGATTCTACGTTTCGTGGCTTATACATTATATATACTACAGAGCCATTGTTGTTCCGTGAGCAATACTCGCTTGCTCGATGGATGAAGCTATTAAATGATTTATTTATCCCCATATCCCCAAATCCCTACCACAACCCCAAGGTGTCAATTTCATTTGTTAAACCAAGGGAACCAAAACCAGAAAATGAGGGGTTTCGACCTCAAAGATTTTAAAATCAGATTGATCCCTCCGATTGCCCCTTGCGGTCAATTTGCATATAATTAAGCTAAAACCAGCAACTTTGAATCTTAGGCTACAATAAAAGAAAAAATTAACATCATGCTGTTACATATTAACGTCTAGATTCTCGCCATTTTCCTTTGGCGGGAACAGGGTTTGTCTAGTTTTACTATTACGTATGTTAAAGTCAAATAAGTTACAAATTTTTGCTGCAATACATGTATCTCAACGGTTTCAGTTATGATGTCTTCATGATATTTCCAAATACGTGGGACAATCTCCAACGTCGTCCAAAAACGATTTTAAGACTTTGTTCAATCGATCGAATTTTGGTCTTAGGGTTGGCTCTAGTTCCCAACACTCCACTAGCATTTCAAATCTGTACACGGTAAATATTTGGCTTATTGGCTTATATAAATA
>JAHZNB010004377.1:0-24341 GCA_027744295.1 Callyntrura guangdongensis
TATTGGCCTTTAATTATATGAGTACATTTTGAAACCAGGAACTTTGCGTTTTTCGGAGGACATTTTCAAACAAACGTAGTAATTTTATTTATAACTGAAAATTGTTGAACAAAACCAAATTTGGTACTTTAAAGTGTGAGGAATTCAAAAATGAAAACCGTTTTTCCATATTCGAATCTATTCCATGTCCATTTTCATGTCAAAGCCAGTATGCTAATATATGAGCCACCCGTTAATCACTTTACCAGTTTTGCGAAATGACTAGATAATCGTTATTACAAGTGAGTCACAACATATGAAACACCCTACGTATCTCATGATGCTCATTCAGCATCTAGTCAATGTTAAACTCCAAACCAATCAGCTAATTTAATAAATAACACTTCACGTATTTACCACATATATATTTATTCGAACCTTAACTGTGTGTATGTACAAAACAGCGCTCCTTGTGGCTTTTTTAAGACTGCTGATCAGTCATGCTATTAACATTGCTTTTTTAGCTTTGACGGGTGTCCATCCGCCGTAGTCCTAATAATACCTGACCGTTTAAACCGTTTGAAATTCTGTTTTCGCCTATCGATAACTCAAGTTGATGGCAGCGGCTCCAATAAGTTCATGGATGAGCTAAATTCGATCTACTTTCAAGGGGAAAGTTATAGAGCGCAGCCACTTCTCCAGTACTACTTTCTTACTACAAGTTTTACTTTCCTTATACAAAAGTTTTATATTGGCATTTTAACCGTTTCACAAAATAGTTAATCCGCACCGACGGAATACGACGTTTTATTTTTTCGTCTATTTGATACATATAAATAGTTACACATATCAAATGAAAGCAACTTCATAATATGTCAATTGACTTGGCAGTATTTGAGGATGCTTTGCTATTTAACATTGTAGTCGTTTACTGTGATTACAAAACTTTGTAGTGTATGCAAGTTATAGGTTTCAATGTAGATGTTGGTATTTGGAACGTTTCGAACGAACGAACGTATAAACTGTTTCCTCTTTTCCATTTATCAATAATCTTTTATCCCTTGCTTTCACACACGTAATATTATATTTACGAGACACCAAATTGAAGAGGTATTGGCTCAAAATATAACAAAGTCTATTGAGATTGGAATAAACACTTGCAGCCATTTTGTAACACGTACGTATACAAATCTCTGTCCGCGTCACTGTCAGTATTAGCATACAGACAGACCGACAAATGAAATTTACAGAATAATGATTTCCAATGCAAGTAACATAAAGCACTTTATTAACTAGAAAGGGATTAGGTTTTCCAGGAAACAGTTGATCGGGTGTGTATGAAGGAAGGGAAAGAGCACCGTGTGACAAAATGTGCCAAAATGTTCAATGAAACTTGAAGCTTACAGCAAAATTTGCTTTTAACGACGATGTAGAGTGAGAGCCATTTTTTGGTTGGTTGTTTTCACATTGCACATCACTGGTTGTTAAAAATTGTAATGGTTTTTGTAGAAAAAATGGAAAGTGAACTGTTTTCAGGTTATGTAGTTGTTGAAACGTGAAACATGTATTTTTATTTTTACCACAATTTCCGCCGGATGAAGGGTTGATTTTTGCAGGCTTCTTGCGTTTATAAAGGGGAAGCACTAGCTGTCTGGTAAAATTGCTTTTATTTCTATATACCTACTCCAATTCGATTCTGCACGGCTAAACGCTACGAATTTCAAGGTAAAATTTTTCATCCATATTGCTTTTGAAGATGACGCAAAATGTACGAGTAGTAATACACCAACGGCTAAGTACTTTTGCCTTGGATCTGAAATAACTTTTACCAGTAATGGACAGAATCTAAGCCAAATGGAAGGACAAGTGACCTCATTTTACTGCGCTTCAGAAAATCTACAATCAAGCAGCAATCAAGAATATTATAGACGTATAAAATATTCGTAATTCCAGGTATTTGTGTACTCACGTATATCTTTATCTCGTGGTAGTTGCTCTTAATTTCATGAAATAATAAAGTTTGGTAAACTATAGAGTATGTACGCAAGGTGGCAGATTTTTCTGTCTCCAGATGGCGCTTTAATTTGCAATATGCTGTAGCCCGAGCCTTCTGGGATTGTTTGGCAAAAGTTCCGTCTCAAACCGAGCTCAGGGACCAGGGGACCAATTCAGTGAATGGTTTAAGTCGAACTTAAGCCAATATTTGTATGTAAAAATTTGCTTAAGTTCGACTTAAACCATTGACTGAATTGGTCCCGGAGTTATTTAGAAAAGAGATTTCTGCCACCAGATGGCGCTTTTGTATAGCCCCAATTTGCAATATGCTGTAGACCCAGCTTTTTGGGACTTTTTCGGAACAAGTTCCGTCTCAAACGAAGCTCAGGGACCGAAGTTATTAAGAAACCAGTATTTTTGTACATCATGGTACAGGCATAAACAATAATATCGGTAGCGTTGATTCCGTTCACTTTCCACATGAAGTGCAACGAATAACATCAACAACAAGGCAGAAGCAAAACAGAGTGGTACCTTACTTTTTAATAGTCCATACATCTAAATATTTTCGGAGTTAACGCTGCCACGCACAAGAGTCAAACATGACCAGATCATCACCTGGCTAGAAGCTGCTTACTTTCTTGCTTAAAATTCTCATCAAGCCTGATGATCTGGCTATCGAAATGGAAAAATGAAAGTAATCTGGAGGAATACTACGAATTATGAATTTCTTTCGGTAACCATAACAATCTAATACGAGATGGGCTTATTTAGTTGATGCTGACGATTTTATGATATTTAGTTTTGTGCTAATCTGTAAGTATAATATTATAAATTGACAAAATGTTGATTAGTTGCTAATAAAGTAATTTTATAATTTGTTAGCAAGTGTGAAAATTTCATAGAAACGGCTAACAACAACGTGACAATGCAAAAAGAAAGGAAAAACTATTGGTTTTAGACGCATTTCATATTTTGGCGATTTTTGGTACATATTTGCATACACATTTCATCTGTTTAGTCAGCATGAAATTGCCACCTCTGCTAATGTGTCTGAATTGAAAAGTGAACGTGTTGGACACAAATATTCAGCAAATCTTTGCTTGTGTTTTCTCAGTTTATTGAAATTGTAGAAAGGTGAATCCTATAAGAATGAAAAAGGTAAATACGTAAAGATGATAAATACAAACAAAACTTCGCTGTGTAAATAATGTGTCACTATAGTTGATTATCTAAATAAACAACGAGTGACACCTGACCTCATGTTGTTTATGGATTTACTTACTTTCTCAGATTCCTGCTTTGCACAAAAGATTAAAACATGATGCATTGACTCCAGAGGATGACACCATATAGCGTATACTTGAATGAAAACTTGTAAATAGTTCAATAAAATGAAGAAATTGTATACTTTACAGTTTCCAAACAATCCGATGTCTGAGTTTTCAGTAGTTTTATAACTACTTTTTCTACAACTAGTACACACTTACATTTAAAGTAACGACTATTGGTATATATATAAATACAACCACCACCTAGCTGGTACTCGGGTCGTAAAACATTTTATTGTTCATTGTAATTGTAAGCTATGTAGTGTAGTATTTCACATCCTACCATAACAATTTGTTCCTGACAAGTTAAACACTATTTACAGTTTACAGTAGATTTTTTCGTTATGCTGGGGCTGGGAAATGCAAGCTATTTAATATATTTAAAATAAATATTAGATTCATGTCGGTTGTGACTGTTCATTAATTGATAACGTAAGCAAAACGTTATATTATTTGAGATATAGGTGGAAAGTTGTAACTAAGCGAGTTATGCAATTACAATTTTGAAATACAAAGTTGATCGACGACCAAATTAGGGGAGGGAAAATACTGAGATTGGTAAAGTTTGTATAGTCCCATTTGCTTGTCACGTCGGTATCCAGGGTTTAGGACTAATTGCATTTTCATACAATAGGAGAGGTTTGTATTGCGACCAACATATTAATGAATTAAATTCCTTAAAGATTCAGTTCTAATAATGTAAGACGCATGCTTTCACCAGGAGCATTTTAAAACATCGTTTTTACAGTTCCGGTTGGGAAAAATAAAGTTTGTAGCAACCTTATGATGCAATGAAAAGTGAAAAGCTACGCTTGGACAAGCAGTGATTATAGTAGCATTTAAACTGTATCAAGCTTAAACGAGATTACAAGTTGATTTGTCGATGTAATTTTTGTAATTGATTAAAAGTTAGCTTAAAACACCTTTTTCCTAACCGAAACCGTACAATATATACCTCGGGCGGGGCGTGTTTAAAAAATGCTTCAGTTGAAATTAAAGCATGACTCTTACTTTTGACCTATGCCGTTTTGTGCAAGATATTCTTTATATTTTGGGATCATGTGGAACACAATTGTGACTAAATAAACAAACAGGTTCTCTTTAAAATAAAACCTAAATATCTGAGGTAATCATGAAAAAACAATATATACGTCCAAACAAGATTGTTATCAGTGATAACTTATCACTAACAATGTTTAACTAAGAACATGCCATTTGACGCATAGTTTTTGGTTTAACTGCAGACAAAAGTTAGAACGAGTTAGAGGAATACGACGCTAACCCGAAATGTAATAAAACCGAATAACATATGATGTACTGACCACCATAATAGGTATGTATGTATTAATCTGGATATTTGAATTACTTCACTTCAGATTTGAATTTATTTCGGATTCGTTCCAAGAAATGGCAATTTATATCTGAATCAGTTCAAAATAAACACTAAAAAATTAAGGTTGTAGTTGAGCAAAGAACAAAAATAGACTGAAACTATTTCTTCCCCTGTCCGCTGAGTAATGTGCACATAAACTTTTCATGAAAAAGTGATTATACCTGTGCTAAACTAGAGATACTTGTGAAAAGAAAAATGTCTATTTTGATCAAAGTAAAATTTAAGCTGGCCTGGATAATCTTTTTCCATACTTTTCATCTGCTGGGTAAACGTATTTGAAGAGATTCGCTATTACTTCGTATATCTATAGCTTTAAGGCATTCGACGAACTGACAAAAAAGAACACAAAAAGTAGAGAACACGTCATAAGTATGTGTCAATCCATCAGCAGTGTAAACTTGTGGGCATGTCCTTCCTGAAAGATATAACAAGTATTAAAGGATGTATACAATAAACTAAGTTTTGCAATGGCAGTTGTGAGAGTTTCAGCAGAAAATTGTTTGCAACCGATAAAATCGTCTGTCATTACACAAAGGGAAAACCAGATAAAAGAAGAAGATCAAAATTGCGAACCATTCCTTTGTAGCTAAATAATGCATGTTTGCTCGAAGTTTTTTTTCCTTTACAAAGATTCTATGGATACCGCAGTTTCAATCGGATCTAATGCGTACACGTAAAAGGAAAATATACGTTTTCCAGCATCTAGCATCGCCCCGCATCGCATTTAGCTTTGCTTTGGTAATAAAAAAATTGTTAGGGGGAAAGTTGATACATACCTAAAATATTTACATAACGTCCATGAATCTTTAACTTTTTAGTGTTGCTGTTAATATAGGGTTACAAAAGAATCAAATTAAGACACACAATTTAACCGTGTAGGAAATCAGTATAATATGAAAACCACAAATACTATAGACTTATCATGCTGTATTGACAGCTATTTCCGTAGTTTTATATAAAAAATATATGATGAAGACAATCATAGAGTTCATCCAATGTCATTTTATGGGGAAAAGATTTTTACGTTGTGGGAAGAGGTATGTCACTTCATGACACGCAGCTGAAAATGTAACGTCTTTTGTCTTTTTCGGTTGCCATGTCTGTAAATGGCCTATTTTTCTTACCTCCTTTTCATTGGCGTTTTTATTAGTT
Organism: Callyntrura guangdongensis; assembly: GCA_027744295.1. Taxonomy (NCBI): domain Eukaryota; kingdom Metazoa; phylum Arthropoda; class Collembola; order Entomobryomorpha; family Paronellidae; genus Callyntrura; species Callyntrura guangdongensis. The sequence continues at coordinate 5,851 of JAHZNB010004377.1, forward strand.
GCCAAGTTTGCACGACATGCATTTTTCTAGCTAGATTTACATGGTTTTGGAGCCAGTAGTCAACCATGTCAAAAGTAGAAGGTAAGTTAGTTTGTCATGGTTCTAGGTTAGATTGTCATTTGGCTCTGAGTAATAAATCCATCAAAAGTTATGTGCAGTTCATGTGAAGTGATTAATGTTTTAGGTTATTCTTAATTAGTTTGTAATAACATTAGTTATTCTGCATTATCAGTAATACAGTGGTGTCTTGCTGCTGATAGAACTTCGACAATGTGAGTTGTTTTCTGTTTTAATATACCTACGACTCATGCTATCATCTGGAATTTATTAAAATTTAGCTGCAATAAAAGATAAAAACTATTTAACGGAATGCTAGAATGAAAATCACAAATCAAGCCGAAAGAGTATTATTTATATAATCAAGTTGTGCGGTTTTATTGCTTCATATAGTCTTGTATTGCATTAATACCAGTGTATTCAATATACAATATTCGTTTTTTCTTCAAAATCGATTGACGTTATAAATGTCCCTGTATTTGTCACTTAGAAGTAAATCATTTTGAGAAAAGTTTACTGCGAGTTTATATATGAACGTGACAACAAAAAATTTAAGTAATTGCAATTATGCTATTCAATTTAAAGTGGTGAGAAACTTGACATCATTGTAGAGGCCAAAATTTTCAAACCGTATCGGTTAATAAGCCAATATTGTGAACATATGAATATTAATAGTATTGGTAAAGAGCCGTCTGCGCGTTAATAAACTGCGTAAAATGTAAAAATTTAAATGGAACATGAATTTTGGAAGTCTTACAGGTTTTGATCCGTAATACAAATATACAACATCTGTCTTAATCCCATACATTAAGGCACATACTATATGGCTACAAGAATCTTTATATGAAATTAATTTCTGTCTACGAACATATTCATAAAATCCCCTTTCCCTGCCTTTTGTATTTTGTTTACATTGTGCAGGAGCAGTCATACCAAGACCCCGGCGGATATTTCTGTGAAATTGAAATACATATGCATAAAACGTGATAAGTTACACGAATGAATATACATGTTATAGAAAACGAAATAGTAAAATGAGTGATATTATAGTATTTATGACATAAATAAAAGCTTACCCTATACTTTCAGTCATAAAATTTACTTTGACAATTTATCTTTATCAAGCGGAAAACAACTCGTCATTCTTTCTTTACAGCGCACCATAAAAACTTTGTGTAATCATTTTCTTCCCAGAGAAAACTTCTTGTCAGCTTGTGACACACACACACAAACAACGCAACACAGTCAGCAACAAAAAATTATGTGCTGTGGTATGTTATAACAAAGTGGAAGTGAAAGTATCAACAAAACATGAGAAGAAATGACAACAACGGTCCAACCGTAACGGACGATATAAGTTGGCAATAAGACGTTTATTATGGAATAACTATTCTGTTGAATTTTGAATTCGTCTTTGTATGGGTATGGTGTATCGGTAGTATTTGAGTTAGCGACTGGCATACTGTTTCTTGCAATGAAAACTCAATTGTGTTAATGTATCGCATAGATTTGATAGCCAATATTTTAAAATAAAACTTGTGGAAGTTTGTAAAGGAGGTCTCCTTAATTAAAAATATTGTCTAGTTTTGTCAAAAATCCCATATTCAACTAGGACTTCCAATATAAAGCTTGTAAATTTGTTGTTGCTATAGTTGTTATATTAAAAGTCAAAGAAATATATGGGGGTCACTTGTTTCTACCCCAAGGGGGTGTCACTGAGATGATGTGTTGACATATGTTGTAGCCCTTGTCAACGTTAGTCGATTAGTAAAACCTCCATCTTAAACGGATTTACCGTTTTCAAGTTCTGGCCAAAATAAATTTCAATCTTTGCCGCCCCCTGGGGGTTCATGGGGTCAACCAATTTGAGTCAAATTTTGCAAATCGTTATAACTTTGTATGGTCTATCTATATGTGGATTAAAAATATATAGGTCATGCATTGATTTTAAAAGTGACCCCCCAGTTGACCCCCAGGGGGATGACCCCCAATCCCCATCTTCGAATTCATCCAAGCTATGGTCCATACCTATGGATTGGAGAAAACAGATTTTGAAAATTTTACTTAGTTTTTTGAGTTATCGTGCAGACACACAGACACCACATAGTAAAACTAATAGGTATTTAAAGAGACCTAATAAAGGAAAAAGGGTAAGCGCTAAAAAAATATTGTAGACAGGATCATCAAAATGTCATGTTAGACAACAACACAGGCATATCTAAGACGTCGTTTCATTGCATTTTTATTACTGGTGATTGTAGACCTCTCCAAGCGGAGTTGCCGTGTACGGGCCAACTAACAAGGTGAATATCTTTCTGGCTGAGATAAAGGCACCACAAGTGACAAGGAAAACAAGCAAGGCACCCCTTCCTCTATTTTTTGTAGTTATTCCTCTGCCACGGCTACTGCGTGGCGGTGGCAAAGATGATGATAATATGTTCAATGGCAAAAAAAAATGTTGACATGGTAACATTTCGTACGGAACGTGGTTGTGACTGGAATACTATGTTCCACTTTCCACTTACCACTGAAGAAGCCTATGACAGGGTAAAAAAAACTCTTAGCAAAACTATTGATATGGTTTGGTGACTGGTGTGGTGACACAGAGACTTGCTGTAGTCGCTGACAGCAGAACAAAAGAAAATGATCGGGACGAGGAGGCAGAGTAGAGGGGCAGCAGGAACAGAGGATTACATACTTAACGTACTTGTTACAAGTAGGCGATGACGACGACACGAAATACATACTGCATGTGTTGGAGGGAGCGACGCGGAGTAGTAAAATTCGGTTCAGGACAAAATAATGCTGCTAGTCTTGGTCGCTTGGTTGACTCTGTGTGACGTGACGCAATGATGGACCATGCATGGGACAGTGGTTACTCTATCGCTTTTGCAACTGAGATGATACTACTTTTAAAATGAAACCAGCTGTCTCTCTGGAATGCTGCTTTATGCCAGGCCACGCCAACGCCGTTGTCGTTACACATAAATTCATACAAACGTATAAAAGTATCCCAGTAAATCCCCTCTTTTCTCTCCTCGGTGCACTAACTTGTGTAAGTCGTAACTTTGCCCTACATTCCGGTAATCAAGATAACTTTCGCTGTAATAATTATGCAATGCTAGCAGTGCCCTGGTTTCACTTCATCCTACACATCCTCCCAGACAAACAATGTTATTATGTATAACAGAGCTATTTTTCTTCTACTTGAACTTTTGCAACAATAACAACGACATCATCATCATCTTTATCAGAGCAAGACAAATTTTGTAGTAAAAACTTTTTTTATATGCTTCTGTCATACTGTTTCTTTACATCAGACTTATTATTTCCGTATGCTGTTCATTGTGTAAACGAAAAATTTCGTGTGTCTGACTGTATATGCTTTTGCATCGCAACGGTACGCTGGTCTACTGCCCAATTTCTCTGCACTGCCCCACAACGAGGAAGATGTGAAGGATCTCGGAGGCACGACGATAATGATACTGATAATCTGCATGCCGGAGCGACATGAATGGGAATGGGATGATGAGGATCGTATCTGCCTTCTTTCACACGACATGTGTGTGTGTTTCTTGTATGAATAAAATTATTGCAGTATGAACAGAGTTCATCCTTTAAGCTCAGGAGGTCAAAGTGTTTTATAATAGCTGGCGTTTCTGAATTCCCCACACCCTTATCCCACTTTGCACTGCGACTATCACATCTATAAAACGTAATGATGGTGTGTATGCACATTTTCTTGTCAAGAAATTGCCGATGATAATATGACGACGAGACGACAGTAAAAAGAGGGTTTAAGGCAATAGCCGTTGATGCTGTTCCTGCTGCAGCTCTCCCAAACTAAAATGTATTAAAGTATCATCTCCTTACAACGCTTGTCATTGTCGTTATGTTACTTTGTCATTCATGGCCATGACGACGCGACGCTATTGCTGCACTTTTGGGAAGATATAGTTTTCCTTTTTATTTTAGTGTGTGTATGTATGTATGTGCGTTGTCGTTTCTGTTAATGCAGTTGCATTACGGCTGGGATATAGGAATGACAAGCATGTCTTTGAAATATTATATGGGATAATGGAAAAGAGAGTGGTATTCGCCACAGTTTTGGGATTGTTCCACCACATTGACAAACTGAGATTCTTTCTGTGTTTATGTGTGTGTGTCCAGAGGGAGAATGTGTACAAGAATGGCTTCCTTACGACACGACAATTAGAATAAACTTTTATGGGCATGTGTGGAACGTGGATCATGTCAACAAACTGTGATGCAATGACGGAGACGGAACCACGGTTGTTATAAGATACTGATATAACTGCATGGGGTAAAATTAATATTGGTCGTGACTGACTGCAAAATGTTACACAGAAATTACACAAAATTCGAGTTGGCAGCGGCCCATAAAAAGATATCATTAAATGTGATAAAAAAACGATCCTTGTGGATGCGCGTATCAAAGGAACTTTTCTTTGCTGTTGTGTGTGTATATGCATAAAATAAACTTGTCAAAATACGTGTCCGTCTCCATATTTTAATTTTTTGAGATAATTACTCTTCTCACCGTTCTTAATTCGTTGCAATCATGTCGCAATGTAAAGAACACTCGAGTAATGACCCTCAAAGGCCCTTTCTGTGTACGCTGCCCGGGTCTACACTGAACCCCGATTATAATTCCCGTTCTCTATTTCGGATCTTCCTTTACTTATCGTATTTAATGCCACGATTTATGTTTAGATATATATCTTCAACATATCTATACCACTAGCTATGCACACCGCGTTGGTGAAAAGAAGGAAAGAAATTGTCATGTAATAATAACCATAACGATCATAACGGCATAGAATTACGATAAGTTACACAGATTTGATTTTTTTTATTTGCCAACATAATTTCTCCATCATTCTCTTCGACTTTGTACTTTTGTACAATGGTAGGTTTTGAAATTTCCACGAAAACTATACATTATTTACTCTGTCATGTTTGACTCATGTACACAGATGTCAATTCAATCTCCGCTTCTTTGCGTTATGCTGACGCACATCTTTTTGATTTCATACACATTTCTCCCTCAAAAGCGGGCATACCAAAAATCCCTTTGTTTTATGTCCTTTCCGCATTAACATTTATGATATAATCATCGTATAAATGGGCGCTTTTAACAACATTTCAAAAATAAACTTCACAAAAATTGCTGTAGGTGGGATGTTATATCCCCACAGCTGTATCCTTCGATCAAGGGAAAAGTACCCACGCACTTCGATTCCCATACTAATATGTAGAACCAGGCCTGCAGTGTGTGTACCTATACCCATGTATATTTTTTATCTCGAGCAAAATAATGATGTCTAAATTGAATGTTGCATGTTTTCCTGCTAATGATTCTTTGTGTATTGTATTTTTCTTAACATACAATTTTAATGATTTATTGTTCCAATGAATGACTTATTGTGCATTGTCTCGTATTTTTTCTTTAACGATAGCTCGGGCATATAAATAGAGCGCCAGAACTGCTGAAAGCCGTATTCAACTTTTGCCGTAATACCAAGCAGTTTGAAAAAGAATATTTTCACATGGAACCCCATCAGTTTACCGTTTACATAAGCTAACAATTATTACATTACACTTGGCTGAAGATGACTTTACTATATCACTCGATTGTAAATTGATAACTCGTAACCAATTATAATATTATAAAGTTAACACTGGGTTCAGGACGATTTTCCTGTACCTCTCGATCGTAAAACGATAAATTGTAGCCAATTATATATTTCAAAGTTTACCTCGTTTATAAAAGTCCTGGGATCAAGATGATTATACTAAATCTCACTATCGTAGTTCAATATGATACCTAATCAATAGTAGTTTAAAAGTTTATCGTGTTTCAAGTATATAACAGATACAAATGCTGTACCGTTCTAATAAAAGTCGGTTATTAAATTTTAATTAAATTAGAGCCAAAGAGTAACTCCTCTGTGACATTGTAATTAATTACGTATCATTTTAAAGTAGCTAAACATTATTCTTGCTTATTTTCTGACTTTTGTTGCGCAATAGGTCAATTTTATTTGCGGTCGCGGTTCAACTTTTGCTTTTATAGCCTTTTGACAACCAGCTGCATGTTTTTTAAATAAAAATCCCGCTAATATATTTTGCCTCTATCTAATTTAAGAGATTCTGTGTTAATCATTTTAATGAAATTTGTCAACATAAAAATTGTATTGATTTTAATTTATCAAAGAAATATCTACAACCATTGTTTTTTATCCTGACAATGAACAAAAGTGTTTAACGATGTATTGTTTATTGTCATGATTTTTACTTTCCGGACGAGCCAAACCTATATATATAGAGCTCGAGCGCGGTCGACTCCATCAATTATCGGTTAACGAAGAAAATATGTTGTATATAATTTTCCATTTCTTAAAAGTATTAAATTGGGAACGTTTAAAGAAGAAAATCTGTTGTATAAATTTTTCCATTTCTTAAATGAATAAAATTGGGAATGTTTAAAGAAGTAAATTTGTATTACATAATATTTTATCGTTTGCGTAAGAGTAGAATACTTTAAAATGATTACACAAAGGACATGTTTAAAAAATTACAAATACAAAGTCTGGAGTAAAGTTAAAAGTCATTAGAATAAGTGCCCCTTGAGCAGTGTAATAAAGTTAAAATGATTAATTAAGTAAAAAGTAAAACGTTGATTCCTATCTTTATTTAGATGTCACCGTTTATTTTTTTAAATATATTTTTTATTGCGATTATGCGTTATTGTACTCCTCCCCTCTGATATCATGTATGTTATGTTACCAGTGATATTTGCAAAGCCCTTCGCGTGAAAAAACATTTTGCAACATGATACAGTTTGATGAATGCCGTTTACCGACATCGTTTCTAGTTTTTGTGCATAACACCAGTATTTATTTTTTGTACAGCAAAATCGTTGCTTCTTTACCAAACATTTTGCCTAATTACATGTCAAAAACTGTACATTCCAACAAATCTAGATTACAGTTTAGTTTAGTTGTACTTACACAACATTTCATAAATTTTGATAGATGATAGATTAGATTTTTTTACAGTGTCGTTCTTTCCAAACACATATGTTAATTTTAGAATCCTAATTTGTATTGACCCAATTACGTGTCTTTTTGCTCTAAAAATTTGTCGTCGTGCTTAAGTTCCAAGAAAGTATATTGTTATAATCACAGGTGTTGCATGTAAAGTACACCGCAATGAAAAACCATTTTTCATAACCAGTAGTCCCATTCTTTCTCTAGTCGTTAAGTACAACAAACATTGACAATATTCCAGCTACGGTTTTCTCATGTTTTTTTATAGCGGTAACACAGCAGGACCACCAAGAATCAGATACTCATAATAAGATTCCGTTTGCTACCCTGCATTATAATTTGTACTCTATTTCCTGCTTCATTGCCTTCGGGCATCTGGTGTACAAGCATGTCTTGTGTAGCAAAAAATATTTTCGTCTCGTCGAATAACCGTAACTTGACTGGATAATAGCCTCATCCACGACAAATAATACTTTTGTGCCACCGTCATATCATCACCACCACTACCATTACATCCCAAAGCCAAACCACTGATGATGACTGGAACAATAACAGCGTTCTCCTCGTACCGTGGCTGTCCTCCTCTCGCCGCTATCCCATATTACACACAAAAGTAAGTACATCTATATGATCATCAGGATGATCATCATGAGAAATTCATGTAAATGATTATCTGATATTGCCTCACGCCGCCATCGCCATCGCGCTACTAACAACGGTGGCAAAGTAGCAGAGAAGAAAAAATAATCCTTAGTCGAGACTCCCTCAGCTCGTCGCCAAACTTTGAAGAGATGTAGTGTCGTTGAGAAGGAGAGAGAAAATAGGTAGCGCCATTTTATCTCTCTCTCTCTACTACCGCGACTCCACGATTCAGCTGAGCCAAAAGGAAGTCAGTACGTAAAAGTAGCTGCCACATAACGATAATCATCATCACCATCGTCAACACTACCCCGCCACACAGGGTTTCAGATCCTGTCTCATTTCCCTCTCTATATTCTCCCCTTCAACTTAGCTTAAATTGTGCGCTCTCATTTCACTTTTATGAGCATCATATTACAAATTTGTTATTCCTCTATGCAACCCGAGAGAGATCGCGAGCGAGAGAGAGAGAGAGCGAAAGGGAGAGAGAAAGAGAGAAGAATTAAATAAAATACAATGACAAAATCAGTTGTTTGCCAAGAAGAAGAGCAAGATGAGGACCAAGAAGAAATAAAAGACCTTAAGAAGACGGCTTATTACGACTTGCCCTAAACAAAAACAGACGAGCAGGAAAAGAAGAAGAGGCACCAGCCCAAGACGAATGGGTTATCTTGAATCTCAAATAGGAGACACACACACAATCCCGTACTGTCCTCTATAGCAACAAGACAGTGTTCACCACACCGAAAGAGCGGGAGAGAGATGGGGTCCTTCTATTTTCTAAGTTTTTTTCCCATAGCAATCTTGAGCACTAATAAATCACCATGAGCGTGCCAACAACAAGCGTGACATATGCGTTTAAATATATAAAAAAAAGTACGAACGAGAAATGTATATGTCTGTAAACGTTACAACTGAGCAAGAAAACACATACATACGTAGGGAAATGGAAAAGAAAAACAAATTATTTTGTACAGTGAACAAAACCAAAGAAGAAGAAAAAGAGCAACGAGACAAGAAAGAAACAAGAGATTTTGAACTTAAGAACCTTTTCGAATTGTTTGTCTTTAAAACATGATGACAATCTAACTCACAGATGTAGGTATATATTCTTTCCGTTTATAAGTCTAAATGGCGGCACGGACGGACGGCGCAATACAATATCAACAGCAATATACATGCCACACATACATTATTTATCTAGTAAACAGGGCGACAACGACAGTAATCATGGCAACTCCACTGGTGGCTACTTCTACTACAACACCGCGTATTTCATTTGAGAACACCCGATCATCCGAATAATGTTGAAAGGATAAAACAAAATGGCACACAAAACCAAGCGACCAACCATGTAAACAGCAAATGAAATGGATGAGTCTCTTTGAGCAGCCAGGAGAGATAAGCAGTCGCGCTCTCACTCTCTCTCTCTCTTTCTGAATAATAATAGTAATAATTAACAAAGCGAAGATTTATTGATATGGACACAATAATGGTGAAAACAGTAGAAACAGTGCTAGTACTACGGATTAAAAGAAGGATTACCATTTTAATTTGGCAACAGGGCAGAAAGACACTGTGAAAAATATTGAGGATGATAGCTGTCCCATTTAAATAATCGTTTAGTAGTTTTCGAGAGAATGAATTCGTGTCTACTCTAGGTGAGTGGTGTTTGTTTGCTTGTTTGTTGTCACTTAGTTGGACTGGAGCTAACCCTTCTTGTATGACAAAACCCACAAGAACGAGATGAGTGTAACTCAGATAAGTAAGTCCCGTAGCGTCGTCGATACTGTACAAGTAAACATGCAAGTGTAAATGCATGTGACCTGGTGACCCCTATATCTTAGGTCAGAAGTGACATCTGGAGCTGAAATTCAATACCAAGAGAGATGTTGTCCTAAGGTACCTGTGTACCAAATTTGGTTCGATTATGTCAAGAAAAACAAAAGTTATAGTGTTATCAGACAGACAGACCGACAGACAGACAGACAGACAGACATGATTCCAATCTCAATAATTCCCTAGCTACGCTTACGGGACTTAACAAACGGAAAGACATGATGACAAATTGAGGAAAACCGTAGCATGCTCAAATATAGTTAAACCAGCTTGGCACTGGCACTACAGTGAAACTCTGGTGTTAAATAGAACAGACACTTAATTTAAAATTGACATGGTTGCTGACGATGACACGTCTATATACTGTCTGTTGATTTTGTTATGTTCTAATGAGCCCTCCTCTATTGTCTATATCATCTTAAGGAGGTTATACATATACAGGGTAGAAATAGGAATCCTCTCCTGACATTTTAATAAAAATTAAATAATAATAATAAAAGAATGTCATGTCTTGTCAAATGCTTGCGTGTGTGTGTGTGTGTCTTTCCTTCGCTCGTGCTTAGTAATATTGACATGTCGTTTTTTTTTCTCAAAACAACAGTTAACACTTCACTTGCAGCAGAGGCGGAAGTAGTAGTAGCAGAGAGATGTGTATTTATTACATTTTTTCGCCTTCCTACGTTTTTCCTGTTTTTGAGCAACCAACAACAAATACCGGATCAGTAATGGCATTTTTTTGTCCTTTCCACGCGTGGCAATATGGAAACGAGGGCTGCGGCTGCATGCACGACTTGATACAAAAAGAGCGGCGTGACAGAAAAGTAAATGCGGGAGGGGCAAACACCTACTCACCAAGAGTACCATTACTACAGCAGGCTATGTTTCTACTACACCAGGTCACGTCACCTCAAAAAACTGGGTAACGGCTGTGTAATTTGAATTGGATGATAGGGGAATAGGGATGGGTGGATTTTTAATACCATGTTTGTTGGTTTGATTGAACCACAGGAATTCCAGCTTGGTAACATGTCGGGCTTGGAGGCAAAAAAGGAGAGTTTTTGAATGAATCGAAAGTCGCTTTGTTATCAGATTCTTCTGAAAATCATAGAGAGAATGGAAGAATATCTCTGTTAGGGTTTTAAAATCGTTGGGGAATGCTTATTATAATGAACTGGTTGTGACTTGTGACGAGAAAAAATGAGCTTTCGCAGTAAAATACTTTTTTTCTCCCCTTAAACTGCCGCTAAACCTGTCATCCTGTTTCCTTTAGCAACCTTTCAAAGTAATCCTACAATCCGGACAAAAATTATGCCGATTTTTTGTGATTATAATAACTGCCAGCGATTTTGACTCGGGTGGTATAAGCTTTACCACGAAATTGTCACGTCACAGCAACATTTGCATATTTTCCAGTAATAACCCCCTAGCTATTTCCATGGGCATTATTATCATTAACATTATCTTCGTCAGTAGTCCTTGCGACTCCTCTTCAATACATGATAATGTACCAATGTGGTAAAGAGAGTGAGACCTCGGTGATGGCGGAGAAAATTCGCGAGCATCACACATCAATGAAACAGGGTGAATAGCGTAAAAGGAATGAATGGAGATGGATGGGTGGGCAATAAGATGTGCCAAGTTTTTTTTAGAGATTTTACCATGAAACGTCTAAGGGATCGACAACGACAAAGTGCACACAATGGCATTTCCCTTTACGACTACATATTATTGTTGTTACTTCTCTAGCTTCCAAATCAGCATCATCGTCGTCATCATTACTCTCGTTCTCAAGAAGAAGTTTTGAGGAAGAAGCTTTCTTTCACTTTAACGGAAAGAAAAGCACGTTTCACAAAGTTGAGTGTTTGGACCATGTACTCCGTTTGCCCTCTTTTAATGTATTATGAGAATCCGAGAAAACTCTTTCTCTCTTTCTCTGTATTGCGCTCAAAGTCAACTTGCTGATACTATTGGCATGTTGAATAAATATGTAGCACTGCGGTGGTGGTGTGAGATTATCAATATTGCACACAACGCGAGCTCCACTCCGTCCGGCACACATGAATGTGTGTGTGTGTATTTGTGTGAATAATGCAGCATTTTAGTGTGTCAGAGAGAATATGGCTGCTAGGTGGAGAAGCAAGTGTCGATAAAAAACAACCATTTTTTATGGCCAAAGCAAAAAGTAGAGAGATGGAATAACATATTACATAGTAGAGATGTACACACTGGGAAAATTGCCTTCAATCCTCTGTCGCTGCCATGTGAGAGCTTTTCTGGTCTGGTAGATGACAGAACACAAAAAAAAAACGGTTCTTCTGCTGTGGCAGCGAAACGGGATATAAATGAAAGGGGAAAGCCTAGTATAGAAAAACGGCAACTTCTATCGTCATCATCATTATTGTGATCGCACTAGTAAAAGCCAAAAAGAGAAGTTGTGTGTGTGTGTGTGTGTGTTCCGCGTATCACCAGCTTGACAGTGATAGTATACTGATGTGATGGTAGGTCTCGGTTGTCGTAAACTCCGACATCACACATCACATCTTCTCCAGTTTAAATTCCCATTTTTCTTTTATTTCTCTGTTTACTCAGCCAAATAACACTGTGCTGCGTGTCTGTGTGCTCGAGAGAGAAATGGAGGGAGAGGGAGACCGAGTAGTCCGACAAGAATAAAAAGAGATCGAAATTCAAAGAAGAATTAGATTGGAAAAAAGCAGCCTGAAAGCGAGAAAGACAGAGATGGGCTTCAGGCGATAACTTTATGTATGTATTTTTTTGTGTGACCTCCACTTACTCTGCTCGTGCCGCCACTACAATATATAGTACTGTATACATTCACTTATTATTACGCTACCAAAACACATTCTTTTTTTCTTTTCATTTTCCTTCTCATTGTTGTTGCAATCTTTGTCCTCGTCGTCACGCTCCTCCTGGGTTAATCTTCGTCTTTCTTTTAAACGGCAACTTTGCTGGGGGGGGGGTCGATAGTGGTGGTATGCTACCAAAGAACAGTATCCTCCATCAAAATCACCACTGCCACCACCACTATCACCACCGCAATGGAACCGCAGTGGTAGTAGCGACAGCGACAGTGTGTGCACACTCTTCTGTAATCGTCGTACAGCGCCTAGGGGAAATTTCCAGGAAAAACTCAGCGCACTGGCAGTTGTTCTACCTTTTTTACGTTTTTATTCATCTCTTGGTGTGGTTCTCTGTTAGTCTTAGTCTTTTCTCCATTTTTTTTATTTCTCTCCCTTTTGCCTCAAACCTAACCGACTTTTAAGCGCTTTCCATGTTTATCGTCATTATCACTCGGTGTCGTAATGCATCCCAAAGAAAAACTAATAATATCGATGGCTGTTGCTGCCACGTTGAGTTTGCAGGGCTTTTTGTGCGATTTCTATTTACACAGCTATAATACCACCCAGAAAAAATATTTGACATTGGGATGATATTTGAGAAGGCAGACAGGCAGAGAGAGAGAGAGAGAGAGAGAAAGGGAAATAAGATATTATGAAATATTCGAAGACGCCATGTGTGGTAAGCTACCATGTCGTATGTGTACATACTATTGAAAACAATTCCTTGTATGAGCCATTATTATCTATTAGTCCTCCCTCACTTTATCTCTACTTGTCTTGCTGTTTGTCTAGTGGTGGTGGTGACGACGATGATGAAGAAGAAACAGCATTCTACATAATATCCCCCGTCACGACGTGTTGTCGTGTTTCTTGGTTGGATGGAATAATAAAAGGAAAAAAAATCCTGATGAGGATGATGACGACAATGATGTTGTTCCTAGTTTTGCTTTTAATGAAGTTATAATTGAATCAGAAGTAAACATAATTATTAGATAGGAATATCAGGAGCTAACCACAACAACTCCAGAATCACTATCTTCATTCGGGGATGAGATGAAAACGATAAAAGAATAATAATGGAGAGGGCAAGCAGCGAGGAAAGTGCACTGATAGTGGTAACTTATTGTTGGCTGGCGGTCTACACAGTGCTACCATTGTGCTCGCTAGAATATGTTCCACTAGTCGAAGTAGTGCGACCGTACTCGTCGCCTTGTAATAAAAAAGTACATCCGCATAAAATAGCATAGAGAGACGACCATGCTGAAGGAAGAAGCCGGGACATTGTACACGAGTGGGAAATCATTTGTTTTGGGCGCTTGTTCCATATCGTCGACTTTTTTTGTGGTGGAGAGTTTCCTCTGGAGACACAAGAACAAAACGATGATGAATACCAGAGAGTGAATGGAGAGAGAAGTTGAAGTGAAAGCTTTTCTTCGCTGGCGTTTTTAGGTTGTCTGCGAAATTGAACTATTTTTTTTCTCTGACAGTAAGTCAAATAGACATACGGACATACCTAATCATAATGAAAAAAACTGGAGAGATGAAATAGCTCTGCTGCTTCTTTCTTTTGCGCTACATTATGTCAAGGTTTGAAAAAGAAAAGCAGTTTGCGCAGTAGTCGCAACGGGAAACTCAACCACATTAGCATAGTGAACTGGGAGTGCAGGCAGGCAGGGAGCGAAAACGCCAGACTAAAGCAGAGAGATAATTGAGTTTTGATTATATCACTGCTACCACCACCACTGCTGCTTCTATCATCACTGCCCGATGAAGATTAAATATATCACCTTAATTGATTTTTCCTTGAAGCAATGACATGTTTCCTTGAGAAAGCTATGAAGAAATGAAGAGAGAGCTAGTGTGCTACAGAGATAGCAAACGTTTAGTTTTTGTAGCGGGAAAAGCTTTTCATTGAAGAAGGAATTCAGGAGTGGGTTGTTGTCAGAGCAAATAGAAAAAAAATGAAGTTTTTTTGGTGGGGAAAGTGATGGCAGCCATGGCAGGGTGAAGGGAAGTTGGGGTAAAAATGTAGTCGACGATTGAGAAAGACAGTTCTCGTTCTAGGGTTAAACCCTCACGGTTATTTGTTACAAAACCTGTTTGACCAACCGTGACAGGAATCCAATATAATCACAAGGTGTAATGTAAGAATCGAAATTTTATGAAAGAGTATCAAGGTATAATGTGTAATTGTAATTTTTACAATAGTAATAAAAAATTTAATGGACTATTGACGCGATTTCTCGCTCCAAAATAAAAAACAAGATTTTAACCAAATGTTTTGAAATGTTTTTAGAAAAAAATATTGTTAAAAAAATTGCTCCACAACGTTTTCAAATTGTACTTAATTTTTAAAAATAATTTGCTGTTAAGAATCCTACAGGACTTATGCTAAAACAAACTGTCTTCTTTAACCATTCCACGTTTTACAACTGTTGAGTAGTCGAAAAATATGTGCTTCATGTAGTATGTTCTTCTTTAAACATTCACAATTCTGTGTCTCAAATTTGTATTGACAGAGTTATCAGCGCTCGAGCTCTATTTATAGGTGGGACTAGGCCGAAAAGTAAAATTTATTACAATAAGCAATACATCATTAAACTTTTGTACTCATTCAATTGAACAATAGTGCTTTTGTAATAAAAAAGGAATTGCTAGTAAGCTCAGTGATAAATTTAGACCAATTAAGAATTTTCAATTAAAGTCAAAATTTATTAAAACATTTTTGCAAATTTCGGAGTAGTAAATTTTTTTACGAAATTTATCTTGATATCCAATTAAAAAATTGAATAGCCGTTGGCTCAAAAAATTTCTCCTTACAAAATAATCTAATTTTACATTTAAGAATTTGACTAAACGTTTGTATATGAATTTCTGCTTGAATCGTTGTGAAATTTAATAAACACCTTCTTGAGAATTTCTGCCCGTGTAGATAAAAAAATGTTTACCGAGTATACCGAAGAACTTTAGCTTTAACCGTAAATTTCCCACAATCCCTCCCCCATATTAATTTATTTAAATTTTAGTTTAAAGTTTAATAATTGAATAGTTGCAATGTATATTTTAACTATCATAAATTTCCAAAAGTATTTCTTTTTGCTTTGATTTCTTTTGAATTTTACTAATATATGAAATGCAATTAATAATTTATGCTTTAATCGATGAAACACTCAAGAATCTAGACCATATGGTTATGCTTAACGTATGCTCATCAGAGCGCATACTTGAAATGATTTACTAAAGCATGCAGTAGTAACTTCAAAAGCTCTCGTCGTTTTTTCCTCATGGATCCTACTCATTGTAACAAATTGTTTAGTAAACTTGCGAAATTGTAGAGCATATATATATATACCTATTATACATGTTTATGTAATTTATATGACACGCCAAGACTCATTTTACCCACGCATTCTTCCAGAATGGAAAAGAACGAGGCTGACGAGGCACTTGCTTGACTTTTAAGCATTATCTATCAGACAGCTGGAGTAAGAGAAAGACGAATGATGGAATTAAAGTTTTTCCCTTTGGAACAACATGTACTAGGAAACGGGAAAAAATTGTGGAGGGATGGTAAACACTACACAGTAGTATTTAGTAGGGAAGGGAAGGAAAAGTGTACATTCTGAAAAACGGAACCTTTCTCCGAGATGAAATGTAAACATTAATATTACTATTATTGCCACGAGCAACATCAGGAGCGAGCAAGAACCTGGAAACGCAACCGGGCATGAAACACATTAAAAAATTGTACACCCTAGTAATCGTGTTGTTTTGTGTGTACTTTTTTTATTGTAATTTGGTCAGCAGGATATATATAATATATTTTGGAGGTATGTATAAATGGGTATATATTTCCTTCCTGTGTCTACTTTAATTTTTTTTGTACTTTCAGTCTTTTTTATTACTCCCTTTGCAAAGATAGTGAATAGTGAGTACCAAAAAACTACAGGGGAAAGAATAAAGAAGAAGAAACTGATTATCAAACGGAAGGCTCACATGCGAAGAAACAGTTTTTATTTCATTTCCGCCAACAATTTTAAAATTGCTAGTACTTTAGTGTTGTGGTAGCCAGCAAGCAACCAAACCAACAACGACATCGTGCTCGCACAGTTTCTTGTCATACCATCATATTATCGTGTTTACTTCTTAATTGTCTCAAAACACCGAAAATACAGAAAATGTAAAAGAAAGAAAAAAGAAAACAAGGTCTTATTAATGCCACCACTTTTTTTATTTCAGTTTTCACAAGGTAACATCTTTGGATGGTATGAGAGATTGGACTGTTGTTGTATTTCAGAAGATGATTTTTGTACTACGTAGAACACTAAAAAAATTCAATAAGGAAAATCCATGCCTTTTCAGCTTTTTTGTTGATTCCTTTCAATGCCAATAAATTTAATAGCAATTTTCTGTCGCACGATATTTTTCAAGTGCCCTTCCTAGATACCCCTATTCTGTTTACCAGATAAACCCATTATTTAAAAAAAAGAATGTTTACGTTTTCAAGGCGGATGAAACTGATTTGTTTGGAACGGAGTTTTTCCCTAATATTGTCTTTAGCCATTAAAATTGTCGCAGTAATTCTTTTTATTATTTATATATTTTTCCGTTTTATTTTCATCCACTGTTTAAACCGTGTACCTAGTCGAGCACATTACACAATCTACTCGTTCTGCACTGCTACACGACACAATGATACAGAAATTTGGAGCTCTATAGTAAAGCTCTCGTTGGTGGCGGTAGTGGCCAGGGAGTCGGAGTATCAAAATGAACGCGAGAAAGGGAGCACATTGACTTGGCACGGAAAACCCGAACTTTCTGCCTGCTGTGTGTCAGTAGTAGAAATAAGTAGTTGTTGTAAGACTTGTACGTAAAGTAAGTAAGGTCTCCTGTGCCACTAAAAAATTCCTTCTTATGTTTCTTGAAAAACTACTTCTGCTTCTGCTGCCACTGCCAAAATAATGCCCCAAGTTTCTAGCAATGTTCTTTCTCTCTTTCTTTATCTCCATCTTCACAGGAGGGAAAACTTGTAGCGAAGAAAAGAGAAAAATTCACCTCCTCTCTTTTTTTCTCTCTACTTTTCCCCGACAACATTAATATACTTTCATATAGTTCGTCTTATCAACTTTATTTTAAGTATCTTTCCAAAAACAACAACTGCCGTAGCAGCAGTAGTCATTGTAGTGGCAGTAGCAGTAGTTCTTGTAGCAGCACAAGCAACCGTTTTTATTTCTCCTTCATCTCCATCCACCTCAATAAAGTAAACATAAACACATACAAAACTATAACGAGAGAAGAGAAAAAAAGAAAAAGAAGAGCCGTTTCAGTTTATTGTTGTGCCACTCTGCAACAACTAACTGCAGCCTCTTGTATAATAATATGAAATTGTTTGTCTGTGTATCACTTAAGCCTCCTATTCACTTCTTCCTTCAGCGTACGCAGCATATAGCAGCAGCAGTTAAACAAGAGCAAAAAGACACAAGAAAAAGCCTTTCCCCTCTTGTTCCTCACGATACAGATGCCATTTTCATTTTTTTATTCTCTCCTTTTTTTAAAGGAATGTATGAATGAAATAAAGAATCTTCACAAGAGGAAGACGGGCGAGGAGAAAGAAAGAAAGCAAGCTTGTACAATACTATATCTTGCAGAGCCAAGGATGCATTGGCTAATGCCATCTTTGTTTTTAGGGGAGAGGGTGATGGAATAGAATATTTCTCTCTGCAAGTATCATAATAAGTAATATCATCAGATAATAGGATGTAATATTACATGTTGGACAAAACGAGGGACGGGGAGAGAGGACAAGCAAAAGAGTATTTTTTTTGTGTGTGTTCAGCTTTGCTCTTTTGAACAGATTTATTAGCCGTAGAACTGTGCTTACTTGCCGGCCTTCGTTCCAGTGAAAGGGGTATTGGGGTAGAAAAGGGAGAAAATATGTTTGTATGATGGGACCATTAATAACATCTATATAATATATTTGTGAGAGGCGGATGATACAGGGAGATGATAAGAGACGAACCCAAGA
>JAHZNB010004378.1:0-17323 GCA_027744295.1 Callyntrura guangdongensis
GACGGACGGACAGACGGACGGACAGACATCGTAAAGTTAATAAGTGACTTTCGTCAAACTTCGTTAGACTTTCGTCACTTAATAAACTACCGGTTCTACAGATGAAAAGTGGTGGATGAAGAATATGTATGCATTATAAACAGCTTATGATGTTTACCTAGCTACACTAGAAGCGAAAATGGCCTCACACAGTTTCTCGATTCCGCCTGAAAATTTGCAATTATAATAGTTTCCACGCAAAATGCTACACAGAAAAACAACCATTTCTGGTGGTCTTCGATGTTGTCTTGTGTTAATATTCTGGTTGCATTTTATTGTATTATTGTTCACGTTTGGAAGCGTCGCCCGTCGTCGGTACACTGCAACAGCACAAAGGACTTTCAAAGTAATTGGGCAATTACTTAGGCAATAAATGAACGCAACGGTATTGTTGCAAAAATGTAGGTACTCGTATTCGGGACTCAATTTGTCGTTTATCGTAACCTGCTTATTATCACATTTTCGTAGGATATATTTTAACTTTGTAAGACTATCCTCTCAAAAGCAGTTAATATCATCAGCCTGCATGTACCATCATCATCACTAACAAACTACAACAGTCATTCATTTTCTTTTTGATAATTATCTTCACAACTTGCTATTTTCCAACCTAATAATCGGTCAGAGATGGGCTCCTAATTTTTTTCAAGAAAATTATACATTTTTGTCTAGACGGTGCATTAATAAAAAGGGAGATTTTCAAACAATTAAATTGTCGGAGCATCATAATGCTAAAAAAAATGTACGACTTCTTGGAAGCCAACATTATCAAGGGACGGTGTACATGTGCGTGTTCAATATGTGTGCATTTAGTTGTTACTACTTGAGGAAGACAAGAAGAAGGAAGATGAAAAAGTCATTAAAAATTTTTCTTGAAAGAGCTGTCTTCCTCTCTAGTTAAATGGGGTTACTTTTAAAGGGAAATAAATTAACCAGCTAAACTGCATGTACCTGTTTTTCATCACACTCATTTACAAGTGAATATCACACAACATAATAATGTAAATAGAGGCTAGCGGAGAGTAGTAAAAGTGGGAACCCTTAATCCCCAACCGTTCTGAAACCTTACTTGACTTAAATCTACCCATGTCATCGTGTACCACAGCTACACAAACGCACACATACATACATACAAGACGACGGCACCTTGTTGTATTATTGGATTCCCTAGAAAATTTTACCTGCACGTTTCGGATTAATGTATTCTCTTGTCTTCATCCCTTCTTTCCTTCTCCAAATGATGTATACTTAAGGAGAATTTTTCGATGGTGGTTGTTCTTGCTGTGTGTGGGTACGTTATGTCTTGTTTGTGTAAGTCAGGTTGGAGCTAGTTTATTTATACAATATGAAATAACAATAGGAATGCATTTAGCTATGCAGGTTTTATGCAAGTTACCTGCACGGTTGTTGATTAATAGAAAAAGTAAACAAGTCTTTAAAAATATTCACCTTTCATCCGTGTCAAATACATGCATTACAATCTGGGAGCGAGAGGTGGGATAGGTAGATACATACATAACCACGGGGCTGTTAGAATCACTGTCTCGTACGGTCAGACGCGTTTGGATTCGCCATCACAGGACAGTTTCTATTGGCATGTGATTGCATGTAGATTTGTTTAGGACCAGACTCTGGGACTATATAAGATTCCCCCATCGTGTCCGGCCGTAAGCACGATAGCTCTTGAAGAAAAATGAATTTTGAAATTCTGTTTTCGCCAATCGATAGGTATAGTTAATAGCTCGGATGGGTTCGAACTTCGAAGATGGCCGTTTGGGGTCAACCCTCTGGGGGTCAAATGGATCAAACCTTAAAAATTTTTGCTCGTAACTTCGAAACGTTAAATCCGTTTGACATCACTAATCGACTAACAGTGATAAGGGCTATAACATGCCAGCATGAGATATCCGTTACACCCCCGTTGGGGTAGAAGAGACCCCCTTTTATATCTTTGATTTTTAACATTACAACTATGACTCAAACTTGGTATACTTATGCAAGTACCTATAAGATATCTGTGTACCAAGTTTGGTTTGAGCCAGATTGCTTAATAACTTTGGCTTCCAGCAGGGGTAAAAGGTCAATCATCATCACCATTAGGCTTCGGCTTTATGGCAATTTATAAACCTAGTCAGGATGATGGACAATTTGAGCGATTTTGACGCCAATACAGGACGTCTGGTCCTAATTTACAGTTTACAAGACTTTATTACACTTACGAAGGTACAAACATTTCTTAACATACTTTCACCATGACTGACTGTCCGTCTGTCTGTCTACGAACATGCTGCGCATTGTGGAAGGTTTAATGCGCATTATTCAGCAATTCAGCTACTCAAATACCATCGTCTTAAGACTTTACGACATTGTTGTTATGGCATTTTAATGGATGAGTAAGTACGCATCTGCCGGTCGTCCTGGTAGTCGCATAAACTTATTTCCCCCATCTATACCATTTTCCCTCACTAATATTTCGATTACTACAATATTCATCAGATGAACTGTAACCACGCATAACTCCATTACTGCCATTTTCTAACGAGAGGGTACCGCGATCTAAAATCCTAGCGGAGTGACTGTCAGGTAGAATATAAGTCGCGGCAGTGTACATAATAATCTATGCTCGACTTGACTTCTCCTTTTCACAGAAACAACTTAGGAACCCACTTAAACTATTCGTAGGACTTAATTATCGTGATGTGATATGATACCATAATACCATGTTTCTCTTTGAGGCCTATTTAGTAATGGAGTAGTGGTATACCAACCAGTCAAACGGTCGAGTACTGCTTGCAATATAAAATGCATTTATTGACCAGCTCAGGGACTAATAGGTCAAAATAACCTTTCACTGTCAGTGAACTTAAATGTTCAAAACTCGTTGATGGTTTTTTGACAATGGGATGCTGGATCCCAGTTCATTATACAACATGTTAAAGGAGGCATTCAATGACTCTTTCTGTCTTCAGTTGTCAAATGAATCGGAACAGACATTGCATTAACCCAACGAATCTATGTTCGTGTTCCTGTGGGTATGCATATCATCCCATATTTGTAGGTATGTACGTGAATGGTGAAATATAAAAGGTGCTACTTGGAGTTTGGAATTGTGTCTTACAAGGATGAATTTATTATATTATGTTATGATTAACTTTCATACAAAAATGATAAATGATCATGAGACGAGCTCTACATGAATGTGATGCATTATTATTGCGTGTCCGTTTGAATTAAATCAAATATGTAACCAGACGATGATGAGCGTATTGTGCAAATAAGATTTATCTTTCTACTAACTTGGAAGCAAGCAAGAAGCTACTTGTGGTATGCCTGCAAGTTCAGTCTCAACGTAAAAACTCGGAACATACCATGTCATAGGTTTGTGTGTTAGTAAAAATAACTGATGTAATATTGAAATAAAGGTACTGTTGTACTGTAAAATTATGTACAACAGATCAGAAACGCAAAGTCACATGAATGTGCAAATATATGAATTTGTGTCAAATAAGTAATACCTAGTAATGTCTAGTTTGGGGAAGTGCATCAGTTTTCTGGTTACCAATTATGACAGTAACTTGGGCCGATGTAAGGGTTTTATACGCCATTATTCTACCCTCGTAAAGTCCGGGGTTTGATTTCTATCGTCTATAACAGCAAAAAAATAACTGCAGGTAATAAAGTACACATATATCCCCCCTCATTGTTCTATGGCAAGTTGTGATTTGGCTAGTGTGATGTTTTTGAGTGGGTAGAATGCTATGTTGCTCGGAGATGTGCTGTACAGTTGTTTTCATTAATGACATCGTCTGCAAATGAGAAGTTTGCAGTAACATTTGGCAGATTCCATAACATGACATTGGCATTACACAATCGAACACCGAGACAAATGATACGTGAAACAATGAATAAAACAAGCCAACAAGCAAGCAACAATGAAATGATCACACCGCTTGATCTTAAGTAAGATGGCAAGAAACGGTTTGTTGATGTTACGTATTTTAGGCCCTTTTTGAAACCGTTCATTTTATTTATTGGGTGATTGAATGATTGTGTTCTTACTCACACATGGACATGGGATACAGACAAGCATAAAATGCACACTAGGATAATTTTTTAGGCTAGAGGCGGTTTGAAATTGCAATAAAACGATTGCATTGCAGTTCGGTTACAGTAGTAGTGTGCTTTACATGATGTACTCCCAGAAGCGCAGCATACACTTAATTATAATAATAATAAAATGTCAGAAGTTCAGTGGCACCTGCTAATCACATATATTGAATAAATAAACAAGCCGTGATGTGTGTTCGGTTCGACTGTGGTATCGAAAATTCATGGTTACGCAGTTTATTCATCAATTTCCATTTCCATCTGGCTACCACTGGGAACATGAACAACAGTACAAATAATTTAGGTATGTGTTATTCAATGGATGCATGTAGATATGTATTTAAATAAGAAGAATATTTACCCAACTGTGATGTGTTGTTGCTGGTGATGATGACGAGGCATGTCGTTTTTGGCTCTGTGTAAACGTCAGACATGGTTAAAATTTGACACTAGTCGAAATCCCCTATCTAACAGATAAGAAAAACTCATACCTCGTTACTTGGAGATACACGCCTGCAAAAAGTAACCAACAATAAGTACCCAGTATCCATAAGGACTTTTATTACTATTATTTACGTATATACAAGTTATAACGACGTCAATAATATAATGCGCCAAATGGCGATTATAAATATAGAAATCATGATGATGGTAACTAGTGACATTGATTGTGTAATTATTGGTGTTCTTTGAATATTTAATTAGTAGGCGAGAAATTAAAGAACTGATACGGGATAAGTAAGCAGACAAAAGATTAAATATGAAATATTTATTAATATTAAACTCAACGGGTAACTAAACAAGTGTTGAATTTCCCCGTTAAGAATCAAAAAATTCAAAATTGTACCTGGCAAAACTACAACTTTTTTCGTTCCACGGAAAATACGTAGGATTATTTAGCATTTAATTACCAGTTAATTATAACTATTTACTTATATTACTAAACGGTTTACACCAATTTCCATGATCGTAGATTTCATAGTAAATTCGGCCATTTTGCCAATTATTTAAACCTGAGATAAACAAATATGATAACCATAAAATCTTGGGAAATTTAAATTCAACCCGCACACTGCCACAGAATGTATGAACTGAAAACAATGTATTTGAAATTTGTATTTGACTTGCTATAAAAATGCTTTAATTGATTTACTGTAAATACTGCAGTTGCATGGAATCACAAGAACACGAAAAAAGGATCAGTTTATATTTGCTGTGAACATAATTTGCATGCTAGCAGTACTTATCATCACGGGCAGTTTCGTTTCTTACTAATAATTACATCACTTCATACCCATCAAAAAATTTATTACGAATTGTCGAGATTTAACCATGTCCGACTTGTACACATTTCTGATCATTTCTGTCATGTCCTTTGTTGCGTATCATTACGCTATTAAGCATGAACCAGCGTTTCGTAGCAACACACATACTTATTGTTGTAATGATTGTTGATTTTTTTATGTTATTGCGTTGTTCAATTTGAAGTATTTAGGTAAACAAGTTTGACATTGAAAACATAGTGCATGGAAAACCACATATAATACGCGAATATCCTCATGATCATCCTCATCATAATCGTCAGTCGTCGTAGTAATCGTATCTCGTATCCCTATCGCCTATGGAATTTTTCATGCGCTTGCCGGTACAACGCAACGTTCACCTATCACCAGCACGCATCATCATCATTGAGCTGTTACTGTGTATGTGATACGTGAAGGCATCAACATCATCGACGAACGGCGATGTCATTTGTTCCACACAGCATGCTTCTAAATTTCCTGAGGATATCCACTTTTGCACAAAATGTAATCAAAAAGAAGAGTGTTATCGGAACGGAATGGATGAGATTGTTGTTTTTATTTACATGGAAAGGTGTTATTTTGGAGAGCGACATTGAATTAATTTATAGCTCGATCGAGAACGGACACTGCACACTTATGAAATTCATTATCATATATCTGAAGAACCGTGTCTACCAACAACATTGCCTTCCATGACACACTTATATAGGTATATCGAATCAAACGAACTCATTTTAAGTGACTACAACTATTATATTTTCACTTTTTGTATAATACTAAAGGAATGAATTAAAGAATAAGAATATTTCTACTCAATCAGATGTCATTTAAGATCTTAAGAGTGATGAGAGAGGGTGAGGGGGGAGGGAGAGAAATGAAATAGAGTAGCGTGGCATAAAGACATTTACATTATTTTACAAGCGTATATGCGCGGTAAACCAATTACAGGCACATTTTTTAACTGCAAATTCTTCATTGGCCTTGTCTCAATAATTTTATGTTTAATATGAGAAAAATGTAAATATCCGACTGTATCTATTTTTCAAGTACGGACGACTGATCTCACTATTATTATCATGATCATTCATCTTGATATATTGGTGTATACTGATCCCCCCGTTGAATGTTTTTACATTTTTAATAACACTTTTTTTTACTTTTAGGGAGAGCTTGAATGAACCTCCATTAACAATGAGCAATTTAAACAAAATATTAACTCATCGTGATGCTGCTACTGAGGTGATGAACACATTATCTAGCTACACTCTACACAACCAATCAGAAAATTATTGTTTTTGATTATCGGCACTAGGAACTTGTTGTGGTAATGTGGTAGGCATATAATTTTATTTGTGTGCTTAATCGGTAAGTTTTATGACTGTTTAGGCGAGAGAGGTCCATTATCCAGTGAACAATAAAAAAGGCGATATGCATGTGTACTTATGTACCTGCATGAAAATATGTACTCTTTCATTACCGAGTAAGTTGATAATGGCGCATGTTTATAGCCTCGTCTGGTGGTTGCAATCACTTTTTATTCATTTTGCCGAATTAATACCAGTATTTTCTCACTACCATTTTTTCTATTAAAATAAGTGGTATCATCATCCCTCAACAACTCGTCGAGTGTGTTGGCATTTAGAACTTGCCGACATTAATTTCTGATTGAAAGAAAACTATAGGTTAATGACGCTGCTATGCAGGTTTCACTCTGAATGAGATACTTACAACTTTGATAATATTAATAACTTGTAAACTTGATGTCGAATTAGGATCACGACCCAAGACCGCGTCACATTAATCGTATCAGATATAATTGGTACACACACAGTAAAGATAAGCTTAATGACGGTGATTAGTATTTTATAAAAATGATTAAAATGGTGTCATAATAACAACTTGACAAGGTGTAGACAATATGTAACTATATGGGCCGTATATTTTTCACTCCCGTGTCATTTTTTTCTCCTTCAATTTTACTAGCCTGCTCCTCTCGTGTGGTAAAAACTTGAACTCGAGGTAAAATGCTTACATGAATAATTGCTGTGTGGTGTGTCCAGTGTTGACTCAACATATTAGCCTAGAAACACGTACCCGACTCAAGTGATTCTGTGTTGTAAATGTAATTCGATGTGCTTTTTGTTCATATTTTGTTTCCTCTGAAATATTCGTTCGCAATTTATGCTCCTCTCTCGTTAACATGGTAAAAAAACAGTGAAACAAAACCATGTTTTATTACGAGCAATAACATGTAGTAATAGATCCACAGGCAAAATAATGTGTCTCTGCTGATGGACAACTGTGCGATCACTAATGTGGTTGTGTAAAATTTAAGTACACACACTTTTTATTACATTGTGTAATTAAATCAGTGCGCTTGCTAAGCATTGATTTCGGAGAAAAACAACCTCCTTAATTACCTACGTACGCACATGTACTAAAATGTGTGTAAAATTCGCCGAAAGTAAGGTGAATGGTCAAATTAAAACCATGTGTTGGTAGTTGATGGTTGGTGTGACAATGACAATCACTATTATTGCTATATATTTTATATACCTCGTCGCAATGCAAAGTGTCTTATTTATAGTACATCCATTGAATGGATTCCATTCCGTCTGTGTTCCTACATTACTACAGTTTAGCCCATTTATGGTGACCTGCATGACTGCCGATGAGAGTCAGTCAATTTGCTCCCATCTCCTGTGTAGTCAATCACAATTGTCTCAACTGTCTATATATTGCATACTATTTTTATTATTATTATTGACACAAAAGATATCAATATCAACGACAACAGACACAAAATTTTGTGTTCATCAACATCACAGAACATGAGACAGAGACACCTCAAGCAAGAGCCACATAATAGACAGGCACATTCTCTCCCTCGTTATCTTTTATTTTTGTGCTAAATGTTCACCCATTTTCCTGATAGGTCCATAGGTAAATATTATTTATGCATAGCGCAGAAGTCTATTGTGCGTAGTCGTGGTTGCATTGCATGCGCACTTACACGCATTCAATTATTACTACTCGATATAGCATATCATTATTATTGCTGTATAATATGGTACGTACATATGTACATAGTAGTAGTCCACGTATATCCATTGTTTTCATTATACCCTTGTGTTTGTCGGTTGTTCCCTTCAAAAAACTTGGTTTGCTCAGGCCAGACTGTTTTGTGCCCTCTTCTATTGACTGCGCATGTTGAAGCTCTCTGCAGTCTGCACTCCCTGCGACCAAGCTCTCTAATCTAAAAACGAAGCGCTCTTCTGCGCTCGCTCTCACCAACTGTCTCAGGCCAGGTAAGAAATCCACGCACGAAGCATCGAGCAGAGAGGCAAAAGCTTATTATATGTAGCAGCAGTCAAAAAAGAGAGAGATTTAACTTTGATGTAGTAGGAAAGAAGCGACGAGCCGTTTTGCTGTGTGCTTGGTGAAGTTTAGTGGTTACAGCGTGGAGAGGTGAGATATAAAGGATAATATAATAATACACATATATATGTAAGGAGCACACGGAAAAAAACAAGAGAATATTCATTTTGAATCAAACTGACGTTCTTCAACACGGTCGGCAATACTCTTGCGGCAGTAATCGACAGTGGCTCATGAAAACCTGACGATATCGCAGAACAGCTCTCTACTTTACAAAATCAACCTCTCTCGCGCACACACAAATAATTTTGCATGATAGAAAAAAAATTGTGTTGAACAGGCACGCTGAAACAGTCTTTGTTGCTGTGAGAAGCAAAGCCTTTTTTTAAAACATCAACAAAAAATAGGAAAAGTCTAACGTCGTGACATCGTCACGGGGAATAAAGACTGGGCGAACTTTCTTCGTCGTGTGGGACGTTTGGAGTGAGTGAAATGTTTGGTAGGGAAAGAAAGCAGTTGATACATGTACTTTTTCCCTTTGAGGTTACAGGGCAACAACACTTTTTTATACATGACTTTGTACCAGGAAATTAAAAGATAGTAACGAACATTATCTCTTTTCTTGCTCTAAAAGCAGTGAAAGTTGACCACAAATCGAGCTCTTACAACTCTTTAGTGTCACGCCTGTTGTGGGTTATTAGAAGTGCCTGTAACAAGTACATAATATTGACAGGCATTTTGTCAATTTCCACTTACAGCCAGTTCCCATAACTCGATAAAAAAAAGCTACAAACACTTTGATTATTTTTTCTCAAAAGCTTCCCTTTCCACAAAGGAATTCCATTGAAGTCATTGGAATTGGAGAGCTTTTATAATTTCAGAGAACGTTCATTAATGTGCCTAAGTGTTAAATTGTACGAAATAAGTGGACAAGTACGATAGTATAATAAATTCAAATTCATTCTTTGAAACAACGGACCAACAACACTCACAAAAGTGACATCAAATCGAGTCCGATTTTGTCAATTAAGGGATTAACTTGTTATCAGACAAGTAAAGCGATCTACTAGTTCCATCAACCACGCGCGACGACATGATTCAGGAGATTATCCGAAACGAGCATGCCACACTACACTACCTTGTTTTTTTATAAAAAAAAAGCTGCCAGCCAGTTGTACCATCAGGAATAAAAACACTTTTTAAAAAAATATACTCAAAAGCCAGACCTACTTAAAAAGAGAAAGTGTTGCAGATTGCGACGGATTGTTCTTGTCATTTGCAAGCTCTCTCGCTTGGTTTATCCTTTTGGAACTTGAATAACAAACCAGTCAACATTTCCAATACAACTAACAACGGACGATTATCAACACGCGCGCTCGTAATACATATTTTTTCAAAACAATATTAATATAAATGACGTGCGTCTACTCCACCACCTCAACATAAATACATGGCAAGAGAGACGATCTTTCAATCAGTGTAGCACAAAAAGAACAGAGGAGGAAAAGTCAAACAAAAGTTTTGAGTAGAATTTAACACACTATTTATGCCTACTACGGACGCTTATCAAAAGTTATGATTCTTATCTGTCTATCCGTAAACAACATATTGTCTTTTATAAATAATTGTTCCAAGTTACTTTAGATAATAAATAATATGACACTGATACTATAGGACAGAGAAGTTGATATGATATGAAAAATACGTAAAAACTGTATTGTCTACGTAGAACTACAATCAGGTTATATGTTAATGTATAAAATTTTGTGTAATGCCATTTTTAGCAAGTATGTACTCACGCATTGGTTTTTAAACAGGCATACCAATAGGCACACATGATTTGATAGCAGAAATGACAAAGAAGCCAATCTATGTTAGATACTCGGTAAATATATATTAGAGAATTTAACAGTTTATTTACGTTGATATTTCAATGTTTGTGACAATACGTTTACGTGGCACTGTTGAAAGCTCGGATTATTAAATCAGTTGTAGAGGAGACAAATTTAACACAAATAATTTTGCGGTTTATGCCTGCAGCCTTTTCTACTCTGCCTAATAATAACACATGCACACACACACACACACACACAGACACACACGACATAATATTTACTGTTCGTTTGTCGACTCTTGATAAAAAACACGTAGTATATAACGCGGTTTAACTGTGTGCGATAACATTTTTTATGGCGATTATTGTTACATGCATGATTTTTTGTGGATGGTGGTGATGATGATGCTGATGTGATACGACGCGGAGGACAAAACGACAGACGAAACGACTTCTGCTGTAACAGTAGCTGGATGAATGTTGAGGAGTGAAACTGAGATTCTGGAAGAAGCTTGTAATATTTGTTGTAATAAAACCTTAATCAGCATGTCATTACAAATATTGGATGAGTAACAACAGCATCAACTCTAGTAGCAGTAGTAGCACAGCAGCCGCGACCTGTGTGTCTTACATGGATTCCTGTCTTGTCTTGACAGTTCTTCACGAAGTCGTAATAATAAAAGGAAAGGAAACTTATTGTACTGTACCTTTGTAATTTAACCGCTTTTCCAGCAGAGTCAGAGTGAGTACAGTTGGGTTACCCAGTAACTGAAAGAGAGAAAAAAAACGACTTCGTGCTTTGAAAAAGTAAATGAATTGATTTTTACGAGAAAAAAAAATAACGAAAGGGATGTGAAAGTCTAGAAGCTTCTTTTTGTAACAAACTGTTGGTATTGTTAATGCGCCATACTAGTTTTGGGGATTTTTTATTTTCATAAATGTGTCAGAAGCAACAACAAACAAACAAGTGGTTTTTTACTGCAACTACCGCTGCCAACAACATTACTACTGCTGTCATTATTGATATTTTTACTGGTACCACTCCAGCAGCAGTGGCAACAATATCGAGAAAAGCACTTCTGCTTCCTATTGCGTAAAAGGGAACGCATGCTGGAAAATTGCTGAGTTTAGAAACAGCTCTGCAACGAGTTTGATTGTGAGTGGGGCAATCGTGGACAGGAGAGTAAAAGTTAAGTGAATCAGTTTTTTACGGATACCACTTAAGCTGTGGTGCTGCGGAGGAGAAGCGGACGGTTTTCGGGCCGTTCCGCTTTTTCGTGGCTCCCACAAACCGGGACTCAATGTCCTACCAAACGCCACATGAACATCGACAAAAAGTAAGCTTGTTTTTTTGCTATTTATTTTTTTTGTAGCGTAATAGTAAACCATTAAATAAATTGAAATGGCGACAATTTCGTATTCATACTCATCAAATGCACAAATTTGTACCTACTGACAGGTTGAGTTGTTTTTCTCTTCTTAAAATGGCAAGCATAATCTACAGGAGTTATTCTCCAATGCAACTTTTACTTAGTTGCCGCACCGAGGCGACTTTTCTCTCATTATCCGCATTGTACTATCTTGTTTTTTTACATAATTATGTTTGCAATTGAAAGTCGAAATGGGAGAGTTGAAATCCACCAGTATCATGAACGAAATCCTCATTAAATCACTTGCACTTGTTTGACCAGACTTTTCTCAGGGAATTGGTTCCATTCACGGCGAATCGTATTACGTATTATTACAAAAACAATTGCAATTGTATAAACAACTTGTACCGATAAGAATCAAATGGGCTTTCTTGTGTAATTCGACTGCACATTGTCAATTGCTCGACGTGACGAATAAACATTGCTTGCAAAAAAACCCATTAAACACAACTGCATTGAACTTTGAGTTGAAGTAAGTGGCAGTCAATGAATAACATTGCCTATTATCCCCTTTTTATCCTCTACATTTCTTGCTTACTGTGATTCATCTTTTTTTGTCTAATGTGTACGCACCGTATTTCTAGGTTGTTTAGGCATGTAGGAGGCATTTATTGCCATATTGTACATCTCTAAAGAGGAGCTATTAATATTGCCATATTTGTGCAACTATTTTACGATGGAAAGAACGCCACTTGTACCAATTCTCTGGTAGGTTGCCTTTTTGATAAATTTCCACATTAAATTAAAAGTGACAGTAATAAAGATCCGTTAAAAAGGAGGAGATTGAAATTTTGCTTGGGACTTGTATTATGGACATGCATCTCTCTTAAACTATGTGCAACCAAGGCGGGTGCTACATAGAGCCCCAAAGCGAATATTGCAGTGGTGAAGGTGAGACAGCAGAGGCCAGAGTCCATCCACCAGGCAAGGTAGTGGAGTTGGTGTTAGTCTACTACTGAGGGCAACAAAACTCGTGGTGCTATACACGGTGTAAGCAGGCATCGCGGAGGCTTACGTTACTTGTGTGACGACGGATGGGTAGCAAGAAAAATAAGAAAAAAGGCTAAATGTACATCTACAAGACATTGTGCGTAAATAATAATAACAATAATAATTCAAAGGACCTTCTTTTCACAGCCATATTCCACAATAAGGAAGAAGAAAGAATTCGTTCGTGGCATAAAAGTGAAGAAGTCAAGGAGCAACGAAAGAATCAACAGAGGAGAGCAAAGCGAGAGCGAGAAATTTTCTTCATAAAGGTTTTTCATATCGGCATTTTCAGGTGTAATGAAATTTTATGACCATGCTGGGGCTGTAAAACATTTCTGTCTAATACTGGAAAAGGCCCTCCTACAGACTTTGGAATCTGTTTTGTTTTTTCCGAAAATCTTTTTTTCTTCCTTTTCATTGTGGAATAACATACAAACTTTTTATACGATTGTCAGTTTGTAGCAGCAGCACAAGAGATAATAGTGCTTCCAATGTTTACCACCACCATCACTACTACTACGTCTGCTGTTCATCTTTCCCATTCCATAAAGTCATGCACAAAACTTCGTACAAATAACAATAATAACGCACACCAGTTCAACAGTAAAATATGTATTCGTACCTATTAAGGTATATTAAATAAATAATGTGTAACGCACATCATCGGTTTGGTTGTGTGGTGTCTTACCTGTGCAGGTACGTACAAACAAACATCCAATATTATGCACACACATAAATAAGCAGAGAAGCGAGGGAATAATATTAAACGCTTCTATCTTCCATTATTTAACTATCCTAAGTAAGTGATGGTGGTACTGGTATAAATGGACTATTATCCCATTACAATTCACAAAAATGTTTCTTTGGTTTCAATGTTTGTTGTTCAGTTATTATTACATTATTTATTCTCTTCTACTTACTCCTTCGCACTCATCTTGACGTTTTCTCCACAGTTGCAATCAGTCCACACACACATACGCTTTTGTAATAATTTTATCTCATATAAAAAGTATGTTTATTGCTTACCTATATATGTACGCATATACTTGTACAATTTGAATGTTATGTTGGACGATGTGTGCTCATTGTAGGCATGCGTGTATAAGAGACCGACTGTGAGCAACTGCCATTCTTAAATGATCATCCCCCATTTATCTTCACACGCCTTGCAGAGTGATTGTTCTGATCTTGCGGGAAATTTTTCTTGGTTTCTTCCTTTGCATCATCCATCGTCATCAAGTTAGTTTTCTTGGAGATTGGGATGTCCACGTTATTTCGAGTGTGGTTGGGGAAGTGGAGACTAAAATTGTTACGTTGCGAACACTCCTTTTCATTATAATTCCCAGGTGACCATGATTACAGGTCAGACGTCCTACTACCACAGAATCATTCTCATGAAGAGGCAAAAAGAGCTCATAGAGTGCCAAATCGACAATAATAACAATATGAAGCCCTCAAACCTTTTTCCCTCTCCAATATATCTACGCGATCGAGAGACATGGTGACAAAATTATGTTTCGTTCACAAAACGCATTTCTCTCCTTCGCTTTCTGTTGGCATGGAGCGACATGACACACAAGCACAACTCAATAATCCCAAAAGTCCTCCTGTGTTTCTTCACATTGAATCGTTTTTCGAGGCATGCCAGTGTGATTTACCTTTGAAAGAGAAGAAAAAAAGGACAAACACTGAAGAGTCGGTCACAAATAATTCGTTCAGTTGGCAGAAAACTTATTAAGGCACCTTTACTCAAGTTTACTATGACTATATTCACCACTTCCCACCTTCTCTGTCTCTGCGGACTCCAAAAAAAAAAGAGTCAGGCGGGCACAGGATTCATTCACATTTTTCACCTTTGAATGTGGATTGATATAATAGCCAAGAAGCCTTTTTCAAACAATTGGTCACTCGCATAATAACAACACAGCCATAGAACACACATGATATGCTCTATATTATAGAAGTGTTTGTCAGAAACTTGTTAAGAAAACAAAATGGAATGGTCAGAAAACGACCAGAGAAACGATGATTCTCTGATAACCGAGTCTCAGGACCGGTACTACTCAGCAACGCTCATCCAAAAAAAGCTTATTATTATTGTTGCGAGAACCATCTACATTTATAATATATGCATGGGGAATAGGTACATGAATACACACACAAATGCAGCATATATTTATTATTATTATTATGATATTACTATCAAACCCATTCTATCAGGTTAAAGAGCTGGTTTTAAAAACTGTATTATTATTATTGTAGGCAATGCAGACGCGCACACATACCTACACACTCACGCATTCTCCTCTTCTCTTGTTCTCGTAACTCTCCACATGAAAAGTATCATCTTCATCATCACTCTGTTCTATTCTCGTAAAACTTGCGATTCAAGTGCTATACGATTGACTGTCTCGATAACACATTTTTTTTCCACTCCGCATTCCAAATTGTATAATTTTATATAAGGATTGCACATGCATAATATTATCCACAGAAATGTGCTCTCCTGCGATAAATTTATGGGAGTGCTTCTCAGCGATAGCTCTATATCAACACTTTGCTCAACAAATGATTTATGTGCATAATTATGCGGCAGGACTCATCTTTATCGCACTACTAGTTTTTACCTTTTGTCCATTTCCTCATTGCCTTTTATGCAACATCAGCAGCAGCCACAAACAACAACTTTCATCATCGCACGGTGCACTTGTACAGAGACAAGCCACCACTGAGAGAGGGAGAGAAAGAGCGTGTGTGTGTGACTGGAACCCTCAAGTACATTACAAATTTTCTTCGTATTGTTGAGGTAAACAACATAAACTTGACTCTAGGAATGCTATAAAATAATAATGTGATCTCATCTTAATGCCATTTTACAATTAACTAATGCAATCTCCTGGAAATTCCAACAAAGCATAAAAACAAGGGGAATAAGAGCAAGGTATTACGTATGGTGGACGTGCAATTCGTTGAGTCATTGTTAGTTCTGAAAAGCCAAGATAGTTCTGGTTTGGTAGTTGTTGTGTAAGGGCATAATAGAATTTCTTTATCCGGCACAATGACAAGAACAGGAATACATTATTAATGTCGTCATCCCAGGATGAATAATATTACGTGAAGTGTTTCGAATTACTGCACTGACGCATGTCTTGTGTATGAATTGATTTTGCTGTGAAGAATAAAACAATTGACTGAATTTTTCGGCACTGGTCAAAAATCCAGTAAGCTAGGATGATTATAGTTTTTTAAATGTTTTTTAAACTTGGGTAACATCATAAAAATATGCTTTAACAATAAAAATTTCTTTTCCTGGAACAACAACAGTAGAAGCTATGGCATTTCAGAAAAATGCACTTGAAGTATTTATTTTTTTCTTCTCATGTGCTTCAGAAAATATGATCATGCCACCGAGGGACAAAGTAGTTAGTAGTAGTAGTAGTAGTAGCAGTTGTAGTTAAGTAATATTAAAGAATGGTGGCTAAACATGCTTAACACGGCTTACACACACATTCGTACAAGGTTTGCTTTACGTTGTACAGGACGCACCTTTGTTTGCTAAATTGATTTTATATAACATTCTGGCTTCGTTGACGTTGTCGTCGTCATCACTTACACTTCTTAGAGAAATGCATGATGATAAGATTAAAACAAGACACACATGACCAGACAGACCATTATTATTGCACGCGTATTATGTAGCATGTATGAAGCAAATGAAAAGAAAAGCTTGCACTACACCAAAATTTTATTACAGAAAATTTAGAATTAAAGACGTGGTGTTTATGTACCATAAACCATACACTATAAACACTTGCTCCTGTCTCTTCCTCTCCTCCTCCAACCGCGGATATTAATGTGTGACTGAAACGAACAAGAGAGATGAACCTGGTGTGTTTGTACTTTGTACATTAACAATAAATAAATAAAATGGTTACATCATTGTTGTGTGACTAGTAGTGTTAGCAGGTAATATAGTTGTTCTGCCTCTGTGTGATTGTTCCTTTTTTAGCCTTATTGAAAGGACATTTTCGAATTACACATTTTTGATGAGCAGCTTTCAAACCATTTTTAATGTTGGTGTTAATGGTTTATACAATGTCTACCTTCACTTGTAGATAAACACAAACAATACCATTATGGTCACCATCATCAAATGGTCATCATCACCAACACCTCCTGTGGTCTGTAATAGCACCTGTGTATTTACCATTACTTTTCTTAACATTTGGCTCACACACGAC
>JAHZNB010004379.1:0-11254 GCA_027744295.1 Callyntrura guangdongensis
TTGCCGACAAGAAAAGGAGAAGCTGTTGAAGAAGGTGCTAAATGTACACGTTTATTGGGGGCCTTATTTGTCCATTTTGGGTAGGTATAGAGGTATGTACAGTTTTATGAGCCATTCAGTATATCCATCTGGATGAAAATGAGAATTTTGAAGATTACGTAGAGAGAGAGAGGCTTGTAAAAGGACGTAAAATATGCCGAGGCGTAAAATATGTGAACACAAAGAGAAGTGTGTAATATGGAAAGAGAGAGAGAGAAATCTGTTCAGAATCCCTGGACAATTGGTTGTAAAAATTGAGTGAGAAAAATGGTGTCATATTTAGGGGATTGGTTCTTTCGTCCAAGTTTCGTGGAATTTTTTTCTCTTAAAAACTTTTTTTTTGTACCAGAAACCGCTACAAAACTCTCATTTCTCACCATCTGCAAAGGCAACAGCTGAGCCCAAAAGTGAACGGTGAAACCAGGATAAAACTTTCATTCTCAGGTGGCAAGACTGGCAAGCAGGTATAAATGGTAAGCTAAATTAAGGCTCCCCTATTCCCCATCACGATCCTCCAGAAAAAGTATACAGTAAATTCTTCACTTGTGTTAGGGAATATTTTTTTTCTCTCTCTCCGTATTTTCAAAAAATGCAGCCATTTCCCACATTTATATACCTACCACTCACTCAGGTTTACACGGAATGACAATAAAGGACCGATCATCATCACGTTTTCGAGCATGATGATCGTTTTTTCCTCATTCTCTTGCAATACAACCAAAAAATGACTGAAAACAAAATGAAAATCTTGTTTCTGGTGTGTGTATACTTACTAGTAGAGAACATGCTCACACCGTATTACATTATTTACACATTGTCCTTTCCCCCTTCCTTTCGTCTTCGTGATGAACACTCATTTAACGATGACAAGGTACAAAAAAATGTGACGAAAGAAAAAAGGAAGAGTAAAGCACAAAGTAAACTACACATTTAGATTCTCAAGGAAAAGTTTACTACTACTTTATTTAGTCAGGATTTTTTTCTTTAAATCTGCGCAGCTCTTGGTTTAATGCTCTTTCTTGTGGCTGCTTCTTTTGTTCATTTTTCTTGTGACTTTTTTGTCCTTTCACGTAAGCACACAAACATATAGGTATTTTCTCTCTCTCTCTCCACAACAAGCATGACTGCTGTTGATGCTCATTACACTTTTCATTTTTTTTCTTCAATTTTTACCATTTCGAATCAAAGAAAATGAATCAGGATTGGGTTGATTGTGCACATTACTCCGCGCGCACCATCCTCCAAAAGGCACCTCCAAAGGCAAATAAAAAGAGGAACGCAAATGTGCCATGATAATGAAAGATTATAGGATTATATACGCCGAAATGAGCAAAGTAAAAGCAAAAAAGTCTATTTACTTCTTTTGTTGATTTTTTTTGCGCAGAGTATCAAGATGAACACGAGAACACGTAAAAAATGTGTAGTTTGTTGTCTTTAACATTGTTTATGTTGTAGGGAAAAGTTGGTAGTAAAATAATGATATGCAACAGATCATCTCACATTATCATCCTCCCAGAGGAAGATGATGGCGTGTTGTAATCAGCCAGAGGGATATTATAGGGATAGAAAGGACATAATATCAGCAACAGGAGAGCAGCAGAGAGAACAAATTTTTATGTATGAATGAAATGATGGTAGTCCTGTTTTTGTTGTTGTTGTTGTGATTGTTCGCCTTTCTGTTTTGTGCCCAGTCAAAAAGGCTACACATCAAAAAAGCCACACCGCCAGTCACGTATTTACATACACACGTACAAACGTACACACACTTTACCTACCAAACTAACATGCAGTTCTACAAAGTCAGTCAAGCAGAGGAGGGGGAAAGAAAAAAAAAGAAAAGAAAAAGACGGAAGACATGACAGATTCGGGCATGATCCAACACTCTATTACAATAACAGCATTACAACAATAATGACCGTAACGAATTAGAGGTTGATGTGTTCGTGGATTACCTATTATAATATTATGCAGAGGGGTGAGTGTGGTGTCTGGGTACAAAAGTAACTTTTTGACGGGGTACCTTCATCTCAAAAGTCGTCTTTGCTAAACTTCCTTACAAAAGACACCGATTGTAACAATGCAGAAAAATGTGAGTTTCTGTAATGGTTCTTATCTGGGGTTGTATGCACACTGTCGTTTGAGGCCAACAAACAGGAAAAAAATATTGAGAAGAAGGAAGTCGGCGTATGCAGTCAGTGACAAACGAATAAGGGGTCCGTGTGGCCATGAAGAAAAAGAAACGGAAGGAGAGGAAGAATGTGGCAGCATTAAATCGACTACTGTCACGGTGTGGTGGCTAAATGAAAAAAGGGCTGGGGCACCAACATCGGCATACGACGACAATGTCTGTAATGAGGTGCTTCATGAATGGTGCTGTGCGAGGATGCTCATTTTTCTGGGAATATTATCCCGCTACACACTCTTTGAAAGAGGCAGAGTAAAAAAAGACGATTGTAGAGATCTAGAAAGCCAAAAGGAATTTGGTGTGTTGTTGTGTGTCCAAAAGGATGTCTCCAAGAATAGATCAAAAGGCCAATTGTGTTCATAGTGTGTAGATTACGTGTAATTGTAAAGGTAAATATTGAAGAAGCTTTTTACGCTTTTAGGCAGTGAACGCCTCCACAATGGTCTTGCCTGACTCATTAACAACTTAACGCCAAACGTCTCTCAAACTCTGCACACAATTTTAAAGACGCGCGCTCTCTCTATCTACCACACACACACCGTAGTAAATTAAAGAACGTGTCAATGTAGAATTCATGGTTGTTTTTTTCTGTCAAGGTTTTACACGGTTAATTTCAACAGCTTTGCTGTTTGGAAGGTTGGCATTGATTCAATGGCACTTGTTGTTGCACGTACACAAATACACTCCAGAGAGAGAGGTGAAGAGATTAGCCAAATTTTTTAAGGTGTCGCTTACTAAAATACAAGTTGGGTTTGAGTTTAATTTCATCCACCCTGTAGCAACGATATGATTAATATTTTACGTAACAAATGGCACCATTTGTCTTGATCTCTTGAGAAGAGGGGTTTTAAGGAAAGACACTTATACCCACCCTTTCAATTTCAAGACTGCCAAATCACCCTAAATTATTAACAATCTATTTACCTCTCTCTCTCTCTCTCTACAATATTATGACGCTGCTTCTGTTGTTGAGAATTCGTTACGAAAAACTTTATTTAATATTGAAAGCCCCATTCCCCCCAGAAAATCACTCCATCAAGGTTAATAGCACCACCACGGAAAATAACGAAAACCATAAAAAACAGCAATTTTGCGGGAAGCTCGCTGATGAGATGAGACTAATAATAATGAAGGGAGCCTCTCGTATTACCGAGAAATGAAGAAAAGAACATTTTTTTACTGTACAGTTCAGTTTCAGCTTCTAAATATTTAAAGCACCGTCATCATCATCATCATCATCAATAGTAGTAGCATCATCATCATGATCGCAATCCTGGCGAACCATAATATCTATAAAAAAAAAGTTGCCTGATTTCATCAAGAGCAATTTCCTACTTTGACTTTTTACAAGAAAAAAATTAATTTGGTGTGCCTACTTACAAGTATGTTCGCAGTATAGTAATATCATCTTCGTCTGGTAGTAGTAACATTACCAAGAAAATAATAATAATAAGAGATAAATAACGTTACATAATGCATCTTAATTTCGTTACAACAACATGAGCACATCAGCAAGTCTAATAATAATAACAATACAAGACAAAAGAATGGAACCGTTTGTTCGGTACAACTTGAAAGAGTGGCTGCTATAAAACTTACTCGTTTCTTTCATCTCTCTCTCTCTCTCTCTCTCTCTGGTGTAAGTCAGCATACCTTTTCCCCTTAAGAAATTTACTTAGGGATATTCGACAAGGTACACAAAACAGTACAGCTACTTTTACTAGTTGTGATGCTGTTGTTATAGCTACATGGCAAACAGAAGCCATTTTACAATAGGCAATCAAGACTGACAGGTAGTACGACGAAGTACCATATAGCCAGGAGCAGGAGCTGGGCACATTATATCCCGTCATCATGATCACCACCACTTGGTCGTCGTATCATCATAGGAAGTAAAAGTAATAATAATAACAATACGTAATGAAAAGAACACGGAACTCATTTTCCCTTCTGAATTAGCAATTACTCCATCGTCAATAAGGTAGCAGGTCTGGGTGGATGTAGTATATGGGAGTGAGAGAGGAAAGGACAACGACGATAAGCTAAGACGAGGTCCATGATCTGACGAGGACGAAAGAAGACAAGGAGAAAGAAAAAGAGTTGGATTTTCTTCAGAGTGTGTAGCTGTTTCTTTTTTATTTTCCAACGGCTTATTCTTTTATAACACGGTGCTCTTAGCTTAGGCGCGTTTTGAATTACCGGTATAGCAAGAGCAAGAAAAAAATGGTACATGACTATAATAATAATAATAATCAAGAGGAAACAACAATGGAGGCACCTTAAATAACAGCACCAAACAGTCACCCTCCTCTTCCTCTCGTGAATAATAATTCAGAGAGGGACGACGACGACGATCATCTCTCAATTTATTTTTGCTACGCTGAGGCATTATGTGATGGAATGCACACGCATGCACGCACGTTTCGCTATTCAACAATGTCGGCAAAATATAGAGAAGCGGCGGCATTGTTGGCAATTTTCTCCAAAAATAGCCCAGAAAAAGAAACAGTTTGCACAATACTTCTAACGGCGTGTTTGTTTAATAGTCAAACTTTAAAATGTTTAATTTCATACAGTTTGGGATGATGAATGCAAAAAAAGGAAATTTAAGTCATGCCTCCATTTTGTAGGAAGCACGTGTGTACTGTGTACCTCGTTCCCTTTCTCTGTCTTCATTTCATTTTTAATTTCAAACCCATTTCCCTACCTGTTCTCTGTCCCTACTTGTAAGTATACATTGCTAAACACTATACTAAACACAATTACATCAGCAAATAGGTATTACTAAACACCACTTTTTTAACGACATCCCTCTTATCTTCCGATAATTATTTGATCAACTGTGCGAGCGATTATGCATGATTCGACTCACTATCAACATTGTGATCGACCTATCAATCATTATCATCATCATCAACAATACCACCACCATTATCCACCATCTATATAAAGCGAGAAGGTACGAATTGCCAAAGTGGTCACGTCATCGAACAAGTCCTGAGAATACGCATTGTCGAATCACATAGTCCTCCTGCATAAAACTATTATCAGTATTATCACAATCACATCACCTCATCAATAATAATATCACCGCTAGTACCACTACCGCCACCACCACCGCTGGTGATTTTCTAGTGATAAGCGCGCTGCTACGAAAAAAATGGTATGTGTAGTGAGGCGGCTTCTCTCGCACACAAAAGGAACACACAACCTCACGTAGCAGTTAGTTTCATTATTATTATTATTACCGTAACACACACAACAAGAACTATTTAAAGACAATTGCATTTCTAAATGATAATCGCTTGCTTGCTTAACCCTTCACTTTGTGCATGTGTGTGTGTTTGAGAGAGAGAAAGAGACTCAGAAAAAAATATTTAGCCGACAGCGTGAAGAGATATTATGTCGGTTGTACTAACGTCGTGTTTGTTTGCTTTGATGCATATATATTGCCTGCTAATATCCGTAACACTGCGCGTGGTCCCCCGTTACCACGTTATCCCAAGTCCTACAATACTTACTACCAAAACGAGGATCCTCGATGGCAGGAAAACTGTGTAACCAGTGAGCCAAGAGCCAAACAACCTTCTATATCATCATCGCCGTTGTAGTCGTCGTTTTTGTCATTATCGTCATCAAATCAAACAGTACTTGTAATTGCAATCGCAAAACTCTTTTCGTAATGGAGAGAGCCCTTCTTCCGAAAGGGAAAAATCTGTACATTCAATCTGTGCAGAAGGAGTAGTAGTAGTACTTCTACTTGTACTAGTTGTAGTGGGGGTAATAATGATGACATCGTAATGATCAGTGATAAGGGATCGGGAGAATCGTACACACGGAATAAAATGCACACTTCATCTATCAATCTACTCTTCGTCATTCTCTCTCTCTCTCACACACACACACACATAATCAGTCAGTTTTCTCTCTCTCTCCGTCGGCTATCAGGATGGACACAACAGGAGGAGGAGAAGTGGAATAATAAACGTCGTGTTGTTGTCTACTAGAGACTATCGTTGAAATCGAGCGAGTTGTTGCAAATTTTATATACTTGTTACTTTGGAGGTACAACATGACTTCTTTGCAGACACACAAGTACACAACAGGTAAAAAAATGGTTGGGCACTTACAAGGAGAGAGAGAGGGATGCGCGATCATGCGTAATTTTTAACAGACAATCGGGCAGACTGTATGTATGGCGTGTGATAATAATTTCAATTTGATAAATGTTCCTCTTTCCTTCTTTCTCTCTGGTCACATACACACACGTACAACCAGCACAACAACCAAATTCGAGAGTGAATGAGTGACAGACGACGATGATGATGATGAGGATGATGTGATATGTGCGTTTGTCTGTGTGTGTGATAGTGATGATGTCAAAGAAGAAAAAACATGAAGTGTACATAACATGCAAATGTTAATGTGATCAGATCATCCTAGTCATCATCATCAGTGACTAGTTGCTGCTCACGTTATATGCATTTCACGTTTTATAAGACATTGTATTACTATTACTACTAGTAGTCAATCATACTATCATCGTCGTTATCGTCGTCGTCAACTTCTCCATCCTTTTCTCTTTTTAAATGCAAACCAGCTATCACTAATGTGCCGATACCCTGTGCGTTTTTACATCAATCAAAAATCACACACACACACAAATGACGAAGACGCACACAGTTAAACAAGCCAACAAGCCCCTGTAGCCAAACCTGTGAATATATTAACGACAACGCACGTTAAAAAGGGGAAGTATTTCTTTCATTCCATCTCTCTCGCGTTCACTCTCTAACATTCCTTTCTAGTTTTCTTTCAGTTTTAAATAAAAAAAAGTACGAAACCATCTCGCCAAATCAATGCAACAATACCCCTTGTCAAAAAGTACAACGCCAGCTTACGCCCAAGCCGGAATACAAATTGCTCTTTTTTAAGTGAAAAAAATAATAATTATGTCTCTCTTGTGCATAATGTGCTTCTGGTCAAGAGGACGACAAGAATAAGAAAATGGGAAGGAACAGCAGCGCAGTG
The DNA here is from genome assembly GCA_027744295.1 of Callyntrura guangdongensis. NCBI lineage: Eukaryota > Metazoa > Arthropoda > Collembola > Entomobryomorpha > Paronellidae > Callyntrura > Callyntrura guangdongensis. The sequence continues at coordinate 7,256 of JAHZNB010004379.1, forward strand.
AAGAAGAAGAAAAAGAAGAGAGAGAAAAATTGAAAAACTGGTGAACACATCATACAGCAAAAATGCACTGTGGCACCTGCAAAACTTACAAGCAATTCATCATTTCCGATATTACGACGACGAGGAAGAATTAAAGCGGTGAAGCCTGCTATGCCACAACTACCTACTTATAAATTAAGATGATTACAAAATGGTGATGCACTTATAAGCACTACTACTACATATTACTGCTGCTAATGTAAAAGAGGTGGCCCATTCAGATTCAAAGATAATTTTCTTATCAAGAAAAAGGAATGGAGTAAAGAATACAAGCAGTTTAACTACTCCCGTCCAATAAAAAGGAAAAACTGGCAGCAACAGTAAGGTTCGTACAGGGAGTTAGTAGCAAACAGAGTGCACACACGGATTCACCAAGACAGGTATAAGAACAAGCAGGAAGAAACAATGCAAAAATTGTAGAAGATGCAATCCCAACCACTAGTAATACTAGTACCAGTACTACCATGCAAGTACCATACTTGTAAGTTAAAAATGCGTACATGTGTGTAGGTATAGTGGTTATAGGTGTAAGTTGTGGTAGCAATCATAAAATAATATGCATTTTTGACAGAAAAATATATAGCGTACAAGAAAACACAGCAGTAGAGTGTGATGACTTGCAGAATATAAATTTGCTGATGAGTGTCATCATTATCATTATTATTGGTGAAAGATGACACATTCTTGGGCTTTTAAACAAGACAAAAGGGAGAGAGAGGAAAAATCAGGAAAAAATGTTCGCGATGATAGATTAGAGAGGATTGTGTGACGGGTGCTGAATATGAAATGACCAGCACCTTTTACAAACCCAAGTTGGACATAACTTTTTTTCTAATCAGATGACGACTACTGTAGTTTGGCCGTGTTATTTTTTTTGAGTACACAGAAATATTTTCATTTTGTTGAAAAAAAAAATCAAAAAAACTCTAATTTCAAATTGTACTCGTAACTTGCTGCCCCAGCGGAGTATTCACGTTCACAACATCATTATCATTTATGAATGTAGAGCGATGATTTATATCCGAAAAAAATTGTTTGCTAGCTGGTTTGTGTGTCGTGTGAGTGTTCAAGAAAAAGGGAAAAGAGGCGTCTTCTCGCTCTCCACACAGTTTCGTGTGCATTATTAGCCCAATCTCTCTCTCTCTCTCTCTCTCCCTCTCTCTGGTACGCACTACTTCTCTTTTTTAATGCTTTTGTTAGCTCATCTTCATGTTCATCATCAAAATCATTTTTGTTTTGAGAAGACGGGGTAATAATATTGCAGTGAAGCAGTAGCCGCGTAGTAGTGGCAAAAGCAAAATGGAGAACAAATACCCTTGAGCGGTAGAAGACATTCATGAATTCATCAGCAACAAAGCGCATCTTTTTTATTACACTTTTCAGCCCTAAAACAAAAAAAATAGCTTGAATCTTTCCCACAATAAAAAATAAAAGAGCATAAGAATATCAAGGCGAGATTTTTTTTAAAAAAAATGAAACAACTGAATATTATTATCCTCTACAGAGAGATCATCTCTCTCTCAAAGAAAATCAAAAGAAAAGACCGCTCGCTCGCTACACGTTGTTGGTTTTGAAGGATGATCCTTGTAGCCTTATTTGGTATAAAAATGTTTTTTTTATGTGGACGATTTGGTAACAATCAAAACGTTGCTACCAGGCTTGCGGGAAAAGAAGACGAGAGGAGAGAAAGAAAGAAGGTGGTAATAAAGTGATGGGTATCAAAACCAAAATTTTTTGTGTCGACGACAGAGAAAAAATGAGAAAAAATTAGGTATGCATATTGCCAGTGCGTAGTAGTATTACGTGGAGTTTTACAGATCACCAACCAAATTCCTTGTTACAACTCGACAATGGTATAAAAATGTTTTTTTATGTGGACGATTTGGTAACAATCAAAACGTTGCTACCAGGCTTGCGGGAAAAGAAGACGCGAGGAAAGAAAGAAAAGAGGTGGTAATAAAGTGATGGGTATCAAAACCAAATTTTTTGTGTCGACGACAGAGAAAAAACGAGAAAAAATTAGGTATGCATATTGCCAGTGCGTAGTAGTATTACGTGGAGTTTTACAGATCACCAACCAAATTCCTTGTTACAACTCGACAGAGAGAGAGACAAAGTCAAAGTTTTGTATACACACACGTCGACATGTTTTCTGCTGCATTGCGGTAAATAATTTGCAAGGACTTGCATACTTAAATAAAATGGACTTTTGTATGTCACCCTTATCATCTCATCATCATTATCACCGTCGTCATCCCAATATTTAACACTACAGTTGCCTTGTCATTTAGGATAATAATGAACATCCGGCACCCCCAAGTCGGTTGGTGGTATTTGCACATTTGTTTCTCTAAATTTTCCTGTCTCCTCTCTACATCACTCATCATCATCTTCTTCACCACTATTTGCTATAAACAAAACCCCTCTTCTGTCTCTGCATCTCGGAGAGACTGGTTTGCCATGAGAGAGACCAGGAGAGAAGGATAGAGAGAGAGAAGCTGCTATTTTGATTGATACAAAAATACTCTTGGCACTTGTTACTCCGCTGCCATTATTATTATTATTACCATAATCAAACAGATGAAGACTGATGAAAATAACCCTCTTGTGATAAACATGCATTCCTTTATTTGCAAAAAGTCGCAAATACCACCACCACCACCACATAATAATAATAATAGGAGTAACCAACAAAATGTTCCTAGTCATCACATAACACTCTTTTACACCACGACAACAACGACTGTTACTTGACGATGATGATGATGATAGCGATGATGAAATGCGAATTTAAGAAGGATGATGATGATGATGATGACGATGATGATAGCTGAAATGAGCACTTCCATTCTCAGTTTTGAAAATACAAAACAAACAAATAAATACAAGGCAAACAATAATAATCTAACTGTAAAAAACCAGCTGAACATTTATTATTATTAAATATACATGCTTACAAACATACCTACATGTATCCACCCCACTTACTACACCACCACCAGCAGCAGCCAAACTACAACAATCATCATCATCACCACCACCAGCCAGCCAATTCAGTGTTTGACTTAATAAGATTGTTGTTTACAGCGAGCTTATTTTTAGCAATAAATAACAATGCTAAAGAACAAACAGCAACAATCCTACAACTACTACTACTTCTACTACTGCACTACCTGCTACTATTTCATTCACCATCATTCTGTCCTGTCATTACTACACAAATTGTACAAATTGTAGAAGCTACAGAGAAGAGTAATAGCTTATTATTACTTTTACGTGCGTACTTACAGGTGCATAGGGATGTGTCTATAATATTATCATGTGCTTATGTAAAGAAGCTCTTCTCCTTCTTTTCCCATTTACCCTTAAAAATAGTTGTTCTTTTCAGTGTCTCTCAGAGACAGAGAGAGAAAAAAGGTTATGTAGTTGCGTCTGTTACGGTGTAGTAGCTGCTGTGAGAAGATACCTACTTGTCTATGTGCAGTGAATATAGAGAGAGAGATAAAAAGTTTTGAAAAAAATCCCTCTTGAAGTGCAGCACGAGTTTGTACGGGGAATTGGTGGGGATTCTCTTATTTACCTGGTATGGGGTGTTACGTAGCCTGTGCCCGTCTCTCTTTAATTGAGAAGAAGAAGAGAGAGAGAACCTTACCCATTTCAAGGGAATTTCGTAAGAGGGAAAATAATGGAAACATGCAAAGTGAATGATTATTAGCGTCGTAATCGGCTTGTACTTGGGAGATAAGAGTTGTAACTATGTAGTGTTATCTTTTGAGTGCATTTGCATATTTAGGTGTAATGGCGAAAAGAGAGAGAGAGAGAAGGGGTAAGCAAATAAAAGTATCGTCATAGTAATCATCATGATCATCATCATCACCAGTTTTTGCTTCCGGGCAGCTAATTAAAGATTGTAATTCTCAGGAGGCTCATTGTCATTATCACAGAGTAGCTGACAGGCTG
>JAHZNB010004380.1:0-11482 GCA_027744295.1 Callyntrura guangdongensis
CAAAAGTTTTTTCAATTCAATCAGCTTGTATCAATACAAAAGTTTTCATCTGCGTCTCTACTGCTGCAATTGTAGCAGGTTTATTTTTTCATAATCATATTTATGTAAATTTCACTAAGATGGGAGAACACACAGAAGAACGAGAAGACCTAGCAAGCATGAGTAGGAAGAAAAGCGGATCGAGTAAAGCGAGGGAACAGCGATATGGAGTCTCCGGAGCGGAGATGGACACGGAGAGGAGAAATGCCATGCATAGAGCCAACAAGCTATAGCTACATTTACATAGGCAGCGCAGGCATCGCATTCGCAATGACATTTGGTACGGATAGTGCAATGGTACAATATATGTCAAATTGTTACAATATGAGTGAATGAATGTGAATATGAATATGATGGTGGGATAAAAAGAAGTCAGTAATATACTTTTGTAAACTGTAATGTAAGCACATCTATTCTGTATTGGCGTTAAAATCAGCCAATTTAGTATTAAGGTTTGACCCCCAAGGGGTCGACCCCAAATGCTCATCTTCGAACTCATCCGAGCTATTGACCATTCCTATGGATTATGGATTGGCGAAAACATAATTTCAAAATTCCTTTCCCTTCAAGAGTTGTCGTGCTTACGGCGGACGGCCGGACATGATGGAGGAAAATTATAAAGTCGCATAAGATGTGCCTAAATAAAGGAAATATTATATGAACAAAATTATGGTGGTATACTATAATTAAGTATTTACAAAATGAAAATGCCCGTCAATGTTGTAAATGAGGTTTAAGCCCAACGTTGATTACCTGTACTAGTAGATGAAAACATTAACGGTTTATTTGTGGTTTAAACATTTCAACTTTTGGCGTTAAAGTGTAAATCAAGGTTGTTAAATTTTACATGGAGACGCCTTAATAGATAAACGAAGCTTATACTTCGCTAATCAATATAGTATAAGCTTCGTTTCTCTATTAAGGAAAATTACTATTAAATTCCAACCTATTTTGTTATGTCGTTACTTTAATCTCCTTGTGTACCAAAAGCTTGACAATACATAACGGTCTGAGGCGATATATGTCGTACTTTAGTACTTGCCTGCACATGACCAATGCAATCGCATAACACTTTTCACTTTTCAGTAGCTGCAATCCTGTAGCGTTTACACTTAAAAACTGTTGACTACTGACTAGAATTACTAAATTCGTTATAAAACAGATTCCAAGTTTGATAATCAGCGTCTTTAGCTTGTCTATTTCATTTTTTTACATTGAATTCTGTGTATCTATTGCAACTAAGTTCCTCGGGAAGCTTTAATATGGGTAACATCCTTTTAGAGTATGTACTTCATTTTTTTAGTAATAAGAAAATGGTATTTACATCAATGAAGGGTGTAAAAACCCTAATTCACAACTACTGAAAGAATCGTATCATAGGTGATGATGAGATTTGCCACAAACCGCTATGTTGATGATGAAACTTTGACGCTCCCTGGGGGTCAAAGGGGTCAGCCATTTTAGGTCAAAATTTGCAAAAAGTCATAACTATACATTATGTGTGTGTATGCCAAGTTTCAGCTATGGTTGATGGTCATTTGAAAAAAAATTGTGACCCGAAACGCCAATCTTCGAACTCATACGAGCTAGTAACATATCTATTTGGCGAAAACAGAATTCAATAGTTCAAAAGTTACCGTGTTGCGCAGAGATGCCACTATGCTAAGGTACCTGAACCTGTGTGTCAAATTTGAGCCAAATCAATTGAAGCGTCTGGCCTGTAAAGTGATGATGACGGACGGACATACAGACAAACACGATAAATTCTTGACTAGATGAAAAGCTTTTCATAAGTAACCAGCGATGGTAAGATCGGTGAAAATGTGGCCGGATAGAAATGTGATCAGTGGTGACCGTCATTCCTGTCATTATTACGTCGAAAGGGCCGGAGGATCAAGGGGGACAAGAGGGGGAAAATCCTATCCTGTAATGTACAATTACTATAAGGATTTACATTGCTCCCTATCCTGTCCCCCCTGTTCCGCTGGCCATGGAAGCAGAAGTTGAAGAAAGAAGAAGCAACCCAAGCGATACGTAGTGCTATAATGTATATGCCTGTAGGTTCAGGTTCATTGCGCGGGACAAAATTCATGATACCCCATAACTTCAGTAACTATAATTCGCACATGTTGATTATAATTAGTTAGCAGACAATCAACCTTATTTGTAGCACGACTGCATATCGATTAAAATTGCAGCACTAGAAGACAGCTCATCCCAATTAAAATAAAATGAGTATCTTGTTAGACCTATAGCCCCATCACTATTGTTGATATGTGCGAAACAATTAAACGGCGACAGGATGGAATACGATGTAGAGTAGAGGCTAGAGGTCAACTAGACCTTGCCCTTGTGACGAAGAAAAGAATTGGCGAAAAATGTTCACTTTGCCATCTCATCATGGCCTACATGTTTCCTGTTCCTTTACTAGTAGTATGGTTGTTGTTAGCTGATAATGCTTTATACATTGTCATCATATGAGTAAAGTCTGAGCTTCATACCTTCATTTCATAGTCACTCAAGCCTTGATCCAAACCAATGGTACTCGAATAAATTGTACGGGCATAAGTTAAGTATACATACATACATACATACATACTTCATGGTAATGATAAACAGATAAAACGACAAAAATAATTTGAGAATTGTTTAGCATAGTTGTGTTCTATTAACATTTATTAGGCATAACCCGCGTTTTCTTGAAGGATAAAAACAAGTAATTATAAATGTTAGCTCTGGCTATGGCTATGAGGTTTATTATAATACGTACAAATACGATGTCAAAAATTGGGAATAATATGCCACTGGTTTATTACAACACGTTATATATTTGGGGAAAAAGTGTCCGTTCCTGTTAACGCGACGGTCACAGTATTTACAGTCAATTTTTCAATATAAAACTTTTCCTCTAAAAGGATCACTTACTCTCACTAATTTTTTTCAAAGTTGAGCCAGTTTTTAGAAGCAATTTTCTATCTAGACTCTTTCGTAAAATCTTTATCAATACGAGGCAGTAGAGATTAAAGATCAACCTTTTCTCATCGTGCTATCCATTTGCAAAAAAAATATTTGCACGAAACCAAAATGTCTTTAGCTAAATCCGATGATTTACACCAACGTAGAACACAGGATTTTTTAAAAGTCCAAAGTAAAAACCAATATTGCTTAAGCGCAATATTATATCAAGTATCGTAAAGCAAAATTGTTTTATTGCGCTTGCTTGCATGTCTTGTCGTGTAAGAAATATATTGAACAACGTAACGTAAACAGAGAGACCTCCAGCCAGCATTCCGTGTTGTGAAAATACAAGTTTTTGGAGGATTGAATTTTTATGCAAAAAAAAGTATTCGCACGTAGTGTTTGAGTTAGGAACATTTATTTCATTAAAACATTCGACCTGTGGCTGTTGTGGCGCATTACCCTAACCTCCATGATCCTACAATAATGCTCGTGCGTGTAATCACAACTGTTCGTGTAATAATGCAGCATATTCCGCTCTTTGTTGTAACGTGCATGTGTCAATGCTATACACTTGATGCCGTCCAATCAAGCACTTAGCCATCCATTTTCGCTAATCATGCGGAGTTTTTGGTTTTTCTCACAATCTTCCTATCACTCAAATTAATCTTCCTGATATGTGGACTTGGTTTAGCGAAGCAGGCGAGCAGGTTTACAAACATTTTCGAGAATGAAAACAAAAACGAGCTACTCGTTTTGTACTCCCTGGATGCATGAAGTCGTGGCATTGTTGGCTGACAAAGAAAAAAAACAAAACACTCCTGAAAGGTAAAATTGCGTACAAATTCTTCACTGCACCCCCACCAACGTTACACGAATATGTGTGAACTTTTCATAAGTGGGATGCATAAAGGTAACATGTAAGGTGCAGATTATTTCCCATTACCTTCCTTCAGCTATCATCCAAGTACTTGTTGGTGCTGACGGTGTCGGCGATGATGGAATTCATGAATACGAACCACTGGCAAATTATACGAGAGTCTTGTCAGACAACAATGGTTCTAAGGCTTTATATTTATATTAAATGCACATGTACCAAATGTTTTCATTACATGGAGTAATATCACTTTGGTCAAATCTGAGCCAAGTTTGCTGACCATCTTCGTATAATAAACAGAAGCAGCCACAATGTTTTGCTAGTTTCTTCTTTCCAAGTAAACGCTTCACAAGAAGATATGCCTTACCCTTTTGCGACTACTTTGAACATGAAGTTTCATGGACAATTGAATCATACCCTTGCCAATCTAAAAAAGATTTTTGCGAGTTCTCAGTGCGCGTTATGATCTGAACCCAGCAAGTTCCAATAAAACTTGTCAGGTCTAACACTCTCAGACGGCTGGATCTACTTTCAAAATGAGAAACTGCTGGCTTCTCTACACATAATTGATAATCGCATTCGCATTATTACTAAACTACGAAACCAAATTATGTTGTTAGATTCTCTCCTGATGTACGTGTGTTCTTGCTTTGAGTGACAAAATGCATAAATTTTTCGCATATTTCTGAATATGCGAAAACAGTAATTAATTGTTCAAATCTCTGAGAACCCTAAGTTTATTTGAATGGCTAGTAGCCTTAAATCCTCGTCTCGTTGAGGATTATCTTTTTCCGTGGTTTCTTTGTACATCCGCGAGAAGACAAGAAACGACAATGGCTTCAAGCAAGACAGTGATTATCCTGAAAAGGATTAGAGATAAAGTATTTGTGATATTAGTAAGTATTTTGTTGACTATATTTATAATCCCCGTATTTATATTTCTCATGGTGCCATGCTACATTTACCGTTATGTCGTTGCTAAAATGGCAAAAGTTTTCAATCCCGGCTTGGGAAAGCTATTATGTACTCGTAGTGCGTTGTGTGCTGTAGATGACTTGTATACTTTTCCAAAGTGTACGCTTTTGGGAGTGGCGGTGGTAGGAGGGGATGTGGACGCAGTGTCGATGAGAAAGCAGATGACTGAAAAAGTTTTAAATGCAAAAGACAAGCATGGAAATTACGTTTATCCGGAGTTTCAACAATATTTCTCGCAGTGGTTGGGATTTCTTTTCTGGAAATGGGAAAAGAATTTCAACGTTGACGAGCACATCAGTTATTATCAGCCCTCCTTGTCCAAAGAAATAGATGACAAGGAACTAGCTCAACTTCGACAAGACTTGGTGAGAAAAGTATACGTGAAAGGAATAAGCCCATGGGAAATAGTTCTTGTGAAAAATTACACTCCGACTTATCTCATACCCCAAAATGACGACGGCTCAGGTGGTCCTCACCAAGGAGCAAAGTCTGTTGTGATCATTAGATTGCATCATGGACTTGCCGATGGCTACAGCATGCTTGAACTATTCCTAAACTCAATCGACAACGACAACGTGAAAAGGGAGGATCTGGCAAAGCCCCGATTTGCGAAACGAAGTTTCATGCAAAACTTGATGTATTGGTCTGCTGTCTGGTTGTCGGTCCCCTATTACGTAACTCAAGAGTTATTGACTACTTACGACAATAATCCATTTCACCCCAAAGGAGTAAAGCTGACAAGAAAAGCCTTCACTGCGGGAGATTCAGTGCCTGTCTCTGTCATTAAAAGTATTCGAAGCAAACATAGTGTGACCTTCAGTGCAGTAGTTATGAGTGCATTAGCGGGTGGCATTCGAAAATTTATGCTTGTGAATGATATGAAAATCCCAGATAAAATGCATATCGTAACTCCTTTACCATGGCCAGGTCATCCTTCAACGTTGCGAAATTATTGGTAATAATTGTTGTAATAATCTTCTTTCCCTATAAAATGCTTTTCTGAGATTGTGCTTGCTTAAATCATGTTTAAAATGAATTACACTGAAAGTTCAAAAAAACAAATTTAAAGTAGCAATTAGACAGGTTCACAGATCTACAAGCATGAAGGCATTGCACTCTAAAAATTACTCGCTGATACACTTGCTGTTGCTGTTGAATGAGAAAATTAGTTTAATTACATACCTACCACGCCAAAACCGAGTAGCATTTTATCAATGAGTCATTTTTCGGTTCATGAGTCCTACATTACTTTAAAAACATCTAAGGGGCATGTTCTCTAGGAGTTTGCTTATTTACGTCAAATTATTAAACTATTAATGACGCTTGTGTATGGGAACACCTACCGATTATTTTTCTAAGAATCGTGCCGAATAGCGAACCAAGTATCGACTGTTTTTAACATAAATTCGTGTGAATTATATTACTTTGAAGGTGTGCTTGCGTTGTGACTTTTGCCTCTACGTCATGAATGCTAATATTACAAATCATACATATTCAGGTTGTACACGTAAAAAATCTTTAATCATGCGACTTTGCTCTTGCTCTTCATGCCTTGCCGTCGTGCCTTAAACACGGCATCTTGAATTGAGGTAAATAAATATCAATTCAAGTCCATTGTAAGCCTTTAAATAATGATAACAAATATCACGTTAGATAGGTGTCTGTACAGTACAATAATATATTACGTTCTCCAGCCATTATTTAATCAACTTTGAAATAAGATATATCTAATAATGTGTCTTGTTGAAAATAAGTTTTCTGCTGAAAAGAAAAATCTGCTGAGGGAATTAAACATCTTTGTCGAGCAGTCTACTTTACAATGAAAGCGTAATAGTGTAGAAAGAAACAGTTTACAAACGATAATTTTATTAATTTTTTAGTATTGATAGCATCACGGATTTTTATTGCGGCATTGCAAATCTTTAAAGTTATGAAAACATCTTACAAGGTCACATACATCTTTAAGTTTGGCTCATGTCAATTTCGTCTCAGTAAAAAGTGTGAATATAACAAATATTGTATTATATCCATATATGCCATATATGATATATAGAATATTATATGCTATGTTATATGTTCATGTAATAATTAAGGATTTATGAGATGAAAGCTGCTTCGTTTTACCCAGTAAACACTTCTAAAATTTGTACGTTTTGATTTATTTGGATCATAAAAATTTCAGGTCATTTTGTATAATGAGATTGCCGTTGGAAGTGGCTGATGCAAAAGAGCGCTTGAAAGTTTTAAACAAAAAGCGGGAAAAAGTTATTCATTCAACAGTAGCCGCTATGAATTTTACATTGGTCCCTCTCATTGGGGCTCTTCCCCATCCAGTACTTAACTTTTTCGCTCAACGAAATGCTACAACGATTATGATGTCCAATTTTCCAGGTATGTTGGCAAACGATATTTTNCAACGAAATGCTACAACGATTATGATGTCCAATTTTCCAGGTATGTTGGCAAACGATATTTTATATTGCAATCAAAAGTATTTCATTCAGTGGCATTGGCTGGCTATTACTAAAACGTATTGTTTCGTAACATGGGATTATCTGTTTTATGTGTATACTAGGTCCACCAGTGACTGGAACATTTTTTGGTTATCCTATTTTATACGGATCTTTTGGAGGTGGCTTGGGAAGGGGTAACTTAGGTATGAATTAATACGAAACATGCACAATTTATTGGTACCATATATTCGTTTCATAATAGCTCCCACTTTGCGTGACTCATTTCATTTATTGCCATTAAATTGCAAACTCGCAATTTACAATTGTTGATTTTTTTCCTTTAGCTTTTGGTGTCGCCATGCTCAGTTATAGGGGTATGTTGAGTTATGGAATTGGGATTGACCAAGCTATTTTTCCAAACAATGCAAAGGCGGAGGAATTGCTTCGTTTTGTAAGAGACGAAATTCATATTTTGGAACAAGACGCCGTCCTTTAACACCACTTTGCACCTTACCGTGTGAACTTGCTATTTCCCAGTTCAACTTTTAAACTAACCACTGTTGACTGTATAAAAATTGAGTCTCTTTTCATGTATCGTCCCAGAGAGAAACAAAAACAAAAACAAAATTACAGGCAAATGAACAAAACAAAGTCCTCGTTTTTTTGTTTACAGTGATAGTGTTTATTGTTATGATGTTAATATGTTTATTGTACATTCTTCTGACTGTTTTTATTAATACCAAATACGTATTCTACTTTGAGATTTGGCATCAAGAGCATCAATGGGGATACCACACGGGCCACACTCCGTTTTATGTTTATAGTTGATGATTACTACAATAGTGATTTTTTACGGTCAGTAAAGAACAGTACTCGCAGTTGTTTTAAAATCGTTACTTCATTAAGACATATAATAGTAAAGTGCTTCGTTAATAGGACTATATTTAAGCTATTTGCTCAAATGATAACGTGTAGTAAAATGATCACTTTGTAATAGTGTAATTTTACCTCAAATTAATAACACAATTATTTACGACAAAATGGCAAACTATTAGAAAAGAATATGGGAAAAGAAATGTCATTTTGTGTATGGCTGAATCGTAAATTTCGCATGAACAACGGTTCGCAATAATATAAGAAATTTTGGTAATAAAAAATAAGTTCCTCCCAAACGTGTACAACAAACTAAACTAACCTTTTAGGGATCATCATGAAAATAATAACGGCTGGCAGGGAGGGAGTGTACATATTTCTTGTATTATGGTCATTTTGGCCGTACTTATTCTTCTTACAAAACGTGCTTTATCATCCAGCCTCTTTGTAAACAAGTCATTTTTTAAACTCTGTGTGTTAATTGAATTTACTATCATGAAAATAAAAAAAATAAAAAATAGAAACATACGGAGCCATCGGAGCATGATTTTTAATCATTCTTGTCTGTAAACCCTCGACCCTCAAGAAGCCGATAACTGATAACTTGTTAAATATATATATGTGTATCAAATTCAGACTGCAGAACGTCAGTACATTTCCACAAAAAACTTTGGCAGCACTGCAAATACTTCACAGTCTGCACCTTGTGCACCTGTGGGGTGCGGTGTGGTTATCCTGATTGGATGATACAAACCAGCAAAACGGTAATGAGCCGAAAGGACATACAGACTCCTTGATCATTCAGTGAAAATCCAAAACAACGTATTCAAGATCAAAAAAGATCCTCGTCATTTCGGTGACCAAGAACTTGACCAATCAACGTTGAAGTCACAGATCATCCAAATTTTTAGGTACAGGTAAAAAATCGTAAGGTTTTAACGCATTTATCTGTACATCTCTTACCACTTCTGACAGACGCACTTCCAATGACATTTAAAAGCCAAAAAAATTAGAGGACGTTTGCCTACGGTCGTTTTGCGTCGTCATTTATTTATTATAAATTGATCGCAGCATCATCCTGGTATATTGTAAGTAAATTTTCCTGATGTCCTAGGAAGGAAACCAACTATGGGCTAAGCTAACCCCTTTACGTTGAGTCAAGACAAGTTAACAATCAGAATCACTTTGAATGCAAAGCAGCAAGCTGCCGGACTGACGTACCAGACCAGAGGCGGCATGTAGAAATTGTGAAGGTGGCTGTATTGCTATTATTAATTATGACGCTGTCACATTTCTGGACTACACAGAGAGGTTCGTGTTACCTTCTACGATGCGATAGCACATTCTCAGTTTTATCAGGTTTACACATAAGGCTCGGTCGGTATATAGGCATGAAATGTAAATTTATAAAATAAAGTGTCAAAAATGCAAAAACCCTTATTAACGTATTACTAATTTGCTCCCTATATCTCAAAGTACCAATTTCCATTTTTCTAGAAAAAAAGTCACTTTTGTGCAAACCCTGTATGAACAGTTGAAAACGTTGTCCTCCTCAAAAGCATTTTTTCACGCTTTCAAATTCTTTCAAAGGAGGTCAAAGTACAATAATATTGTGAAACCCTTTCATAGAGAATGTATCAACAATATTACACTTTGTAGAGTGATAAACAGACATCTTTCTGGTATTTCAACTGAACATTCAGCACCTTCACGAAGGTAGTAAAAAAATTTGAATTCAAAGTAGGATTTTCAGCAAAATTCACTAACAATTTCAATAAAGATAAGAAATATATATATTTCTTATATTTAACATGTACTTTGGTGCGTTCCACTTGACAGTAAATTTATTCACGAGTATGTTCACTTTAATATGACATGTTAACTAATTTTCAGTTTCGTGAAAGCAGTCTATCTCCAGATGAGAAGCTTATAGGTTTTACAGCTTTTTTACATTAATGGGTTGTACATCTGGAAAGACTACTCAAAATTTTTCGATATTCTGGTAAACCTGTTGCTATTGCTTATTTTTCCACAAAGTTCCACTGGTAGCTCCATTGTAAAAGTGCTTTATAGTAATAAATTAATAAATTTTGACCTTAAGGCGACATTTTTTACTTGAGAAAAAAACACTTTTAGAGAAAACTTCTTCAAGCTTTCGTTGCATCCTTAAATTTAAAATTTTTGGAGGAAAATGAAATTTGGTACTGGCAATATGGTTAACAAAACAGTAATACGAGTTTTTGCATTTTTGGCACTTTATTATGCAAATTTGCATTTCAAAAGGAGTCCGTCTAAATACCGACCAAGCCTTATGAACTGATATATCACATCACAAGTATATTTTGTTTTAGAGACGGTATGCAACGACGGTATATATGAGACGGTATAATAATAATGAAACTACAGAGGGTGATTTTTTCTGAGTTTGCAGATCTTTATTCTTTAATCACGGTTACAACTTTCGACGATGAATATTTTTACAATTCTCAACGTGTTCTCCATTCCTTAAAGTTATCATACGACATCGCCTTTTCCAAGATTCCATTACTTTTGCAGCCATTTCAGGGGTTACTTTGCTCCACTCGTCCTGTAGCACTTTCCAAACGCCATCTACCGTGCTCGCTTTCCGTTTGAAAAGTTTTTGTTTCAGGTACCCGAAGCCAAAAAAATCCATTGGGCTTGCGTCAGGACTTTTAATAGGGATGTCTTCTTTAGGGATAATTGTTATCCCACAGTTCCGTTTGACCTCGGTTGCGAAATCTTGAGTTATCCTGGATGTGTGGGATGAAGCAGCATCGTGGTGGATGAAGACCTTTGAAGCGTCATCACCGTACAGGGCTGGAATGTGGACCTCTACCAATGGCCGTAGTACATGCTCAATGTAGTACTTAGAATTAATTTTAACTTTTGGAGGAACCCTAAACAGTGGTAACGGTCCTCTTCCACTAATAGCCCCCACCACCATAAACTTTTCACTGAACTTTTCTTTTTGTTCCACTACGAAGTCTTTGACCTCTGATTTTTGTTTTGCGTAGCAGATACGTCTCGTTCCATTGCAATCGTTTAAGAAAAAGAATGCTTCGTCTAAGGACACAACAAATTCACTTTTTTGTCCCGCTAGATGACCCTCATAGAGCTTCCTGCAATTCGACTTCCGGTTTGCTTTGTGAGAGGGCTTGAGGGCGTGTACCGGTGTTTTTTTCCAGATTTTTTTCTGAAGATCTTCAGAAATCACATTGCGTACGGTGGTTTGAGACACGCCACATCGTTTAGACATCTCTCTTTGACTAGGGGGATTTTCCTTTGA
>JAHZNB010004381.1:0-14622 GCA_027744295.1 Callyntrura guangdongensis
TCAATCGCAGAACCTATTTTCCTTCATAACTTTTTACCATATTCGTTTTACAGAGAAATGAATTTAGATTCGTGATCAGTATAAAAGATTGACTTAGAATTATATTGTCGTTACTCTCGGCGCTTTACCCACCGTAAAAGTATACCTTGTCAGTTCCAACTATGCCTACATTTACCTTACATTTTAGTGTAATCAATTGGCATATATTTTTGGCTAATTTGGCTTGTTTGGTCTGGCCTCATTATAGATAACGAACCTCATGACATGATAAGGAGTAATGAGAGTTGATCATGCGTAACATTATGCAGCTTGGACTTAAATTGGATTATATTACATACTGCAGTTCATTACCCACTAACCATCACCAAGAAGAAAACGTTTATGTTAGACTAACGCCCTTGGGGTAGTCGATAGTATTCTCCGAGACTCGACTGCAGTCGCTATGCAGAAAACCCTTAAAAATACGTCTGGATCAGCACAAAAAACGTGAAAATGAAGAATCCTAAGTCAGCTCTAGTGAAGCATCTGAATCTGGATGAACATTGCGACCACTACATTGATTTTGACTCAGCGAGTCTTATTGAGCCAATGAGCCAAGATATTTTCACCGAAAATTCAAAGAACATTTGTACATTCTTAGTAACTCAACGATCAACATTTCCAAAGGGTTTCAAACATCTTCAATTTGGGATGCATCGTTACCATCTCTAATGAAACCACTGGATCATAATACATTAGTTTAGCTACAGTGTGTAAACTAATTATAAGTAAACTTGTATTTTCAAATCTTTTTTGATGCTTTGTCAGAACAAAGCATCAAAAAAGATTTGAAAATACAAGTTTACTTATAATTAGTTTACACACTGTACGAACAAATTCAAATTTTCCCCCCTTTTCACATTTTTCATGCTTTTAAGCAAACGGTTATCAATGATCATTTTAATTGTCTTACAATCATCATGTCATGTACGCATATCACTATTTCTCAGAATTCTCTTTGTAAGTTGTTTTAATAACCACAATTTTATCACTTACATCACAATTGTTATATATGCTTTCTATTGCCTGTTTTATATTATACAGTATCTCCTGATGATGGTTGAAGTAATCAACCGAAAGCTTGAGAAATAATAAAAGTTTACGTTTCAATGTCATCGATGAACTCCTTTCAGTCGTCGTCTTTATCTACTTCGTCTATATCTTTGTTAGGAAACCGTTTCCATATTAGTGTTGCGCAATACCCCTAAAAGTTGAACAGCAAATGCGCGGAATAGTTTCGACATTGTAAATAGTTTCTCATGTGGGAATATAGAAATAAGGATTCGTAATTGGAAGAAGAAGGAATAAAGTGGAAGGTGCTATCGCAAACTCCCGATATTTGCGTGGTTGATCAGTTGTCAGTACAAAATAGGAAATTGTCATCAGGGTAGTGTTCATATCATTAAGCGACATTAATGAATTGACCTGAATTTACTACTCTTGTGAATTAAATTGTAAGTAAGTGATATGAACGAACGGATGATGCTGTGCATAATATATTATGTGCGAGTTTAATAAAATACATTGTAATTTGTTATTCGTTAGGTACACTCTGAAAATCACGAACACGTAAAATCTTAACACTAGTAGCGTAATTTACTAGGTAGGACCTTGAGATATATTTTGCGTACAAAGAAATTTTTAATTGTTTTGTTGTTTATTTTATGGTATGTGTAATTTAACCTGTTTGTGTAAAGGTACTTTTTTGTAGTAGAAGTCAGTCGAACGAAGGAAATATGGAGATGGACAATCAGGATGTAGATACGATGAACCACGATGTTCAATTCTCCGTTAAGGTTTTAATAACAATTTTTACTTTTATATTATACCTAACGATAATTTGCAAGTATAAGCATCAACAATTACCTTATTAATGCACTGCTATAAATGCTGATATTTTTAATAAAAAAACTGAACATCTCGGCCTTATTAAAGTACTTACCATTATGTGTGTAAGGTATTGTTTTAAGCTAGCTATATTTAATTTCACGATATTTATTTTTAAAGAGGCTGTTTATAAATTTTTGTGCTAAAGATTACTGGAAAAAATCATAAGAAGAACATCCAAGCGTTTGACGATCCACAACTTGGTCTAAATGGCAAGATTCTGGAGAACATAAAATGTATGGGTCACGACGTTCCAACACCTGTTCAGTGTTACGGAATGCCTCAGTTAATAGCACATAATGACGTAATGTGTTGCTCTTGCACGGGTTCTGGCAAAACCGCTGCTTATTTGCTCCCTATCTCACACTTAGTTTTTATGGAATCGGTCAATGAACCACCTCATGAGATAAATTCGCCGAAAGCTCTGATTTTGTCTCCAACTAGGGAGTTGGCAGAACAAATTTGCAGTGATGCAAAGCTGTATTGTAAGGATTTACAGTTGAACATCTTGGTTGTTTATGGTGGTGATTCTATTCCCCACGAGCTGCGTGAACTGAAGGTAACATACCGCTACTTCTTGTATTTAACTATCTGTTTGTATACAAACAGCAAGTAATATTTTTTTATTATTTTTAACAGAGGCAAAAGATTGACATTTTGATTGCCACACCTGGCAGATTGTACCACTTGTTATCCGAATTTGGCCATATTTTATCACTTACAGAGACCAAGTTTTTGGTTATTGATGAAGCGGACGAAATGTTCAACAGGAACTTTTTTCCACAAATCAATAACATTGTACAGGGATATATGAAGCCGAAAGTAATTTAATCCAAAAAATTATTGTTGCATAAGTTTATACAGTATTTTATCTTAAATTGAAATATTATGATACTCAAGAAGTTCATTATTAAATCACATTTTATTGCAGGAGGAACGTGTTAGTGCTATGTTTAGCGCAACATTTCCCCGTCAGGTCCAGTACTATGCCAGGAGACACCTTCGAAATGAGTTCGTTTTTGTTGTTGTTGGAACAATTGGTGGAGCATCCCCAAATGTGATTCAAGAATTCATTCCAGCGTCCGAAGTCGAGAAGCAAATAAAATTACTCGAGTTGTTACATAAAGAAGCTGACAAAAAAATTCTGATCTTCAGCAACACCATTGTAAAAGTGGACATTCTCGTAAGATTTCTACTAGCGAAAAGACTAAACCCTGCTTACATTCACAGTGGGCGGCTGCAACACGAACGGGATCAAGCACTTGCTGACTTTAATGAGGGAAAGCATCAGCTTCTGGTAGCAACGTCAGTTGCCTCGCGTGGATTGAGTAACTGTTCTCGACATATTATTAAATTATCGCACATTAGTATGAATCCAATTAGTCAATGTCTGTTTTAACATGCAGATCTCGCCGCGGTCTCACTAGTGATAAATTATGATTTGCCGGACAATGTGGAAGACTATGTCCAACGCATCGGTCGCGCAAAAACAAACAAAAATGGTGACTTCGGAGTTGCTATAAGTTTCTATGATGAGGCATCTGATGCCGATCTATTCCCGGATTTGATGTTTGCACTGAAAAGTTCGAACCAGGTTATTCCACAGTTTATGGTTGATGGTAACCAAAATCAAGGGGAAGTGGAAAAATTTGATGAAGTCATGAATGATGATTTGATAAATAAAATGAAGGTATCTTTCATGTTTTCTTTATTTTCACTTGGGCGCCTATTGTGTAATTTAATATTTAATCAGACACTATTTTTTCAAACAGAAATTTCAAATTGCTCCAACGTTCGAACAGGCTGAGGAGGAATGGTGGGGGTAAAAAGAGTGTTTCACTTGCTTGATGCAGCGTGGTCCTACTCAGCGTATATTTTTTTATTTAAACCATGGAATGATAATGGTTAGAAGTACTTGTTGTACGAAGGTGCTATGATACACCTAATGTATAACTTATCTCAGAAATCTCTTCCGCGTATAATGTGCGAAAATTGTACATCGCTTGTCATCGTAATTTTATGGATTCAGAAAATGCGATAGCTAGCAGTCAATGTTGTTATTTTGAATACGCAATGCCTTTCTTGTTACAATCAACTATTCGTTTTATATTATACATATATTATCTGTTTTATGAAAATACAGAATGAAAATGTTATTGTGGTAGTTATCATGATTTGATGTCAACCATAGTAGAAGTTAAAAGCATAGGGCACACGCCTGAACCTCATCCCTCACCTCAATTTGTGCTACCCTACCCTAGGTAACTTCAACCTCACCTCTTTTTTATACATCGTATACATCAGCAGACCTCACCTTCCCTCACGCCGTATAAAGATGCATATATACTAAAGCAGTACAATAACTTTAAACATCGTATATACGATGATACGTATATTTATTATTGTCCGGCATTGCATTTTATTTAACTCATTTAACAAATTAAATGATTTTTTTAAACGAAAATTAGTCTTACGCGCATATTAACTAAAAATCAGGAGACAAATAGCCTGTTGCATACATTTCTGAAATGTAAAATCGGAATAATAATAGTGTGAGGTGTTGTTACCTATCATGTAGTAAGCATCAAGATAAAACATGCTAGTTTATGCATGCGTAATGTCACTTCATGTGCATGTATTTTACAGAACCTCACCTCTATTCATATCGCTCGTCGCAAATTTTTGAAACCTTACCTCACTTTTCACAAATTTTGGGAACCTCCCTTCTCCTTACTTTATGATATCCTGTGTACCTCCGCCCTCACCTCACCTCTCATAGTAAAAATTTGCAAATTTCTTGCTTCCAGACATCTTTTTCGGATGTACCACATGCGGTTGCCCTATGAAGGTATGTATGTATAAAACTATGCAACCGATGTGGTTTGTTATGCAGTGAATCGATGTTAAAATACCTACTGCTTAAAATGAAAATAAAGATTTTGTATTATGGCATTCCTTATTTTTAAATAGTATTCATTGATATGTCATAGTGTTGAAATATTGTTTATTTTATGATTTACATAAAAAACCATTGATATATATACAATTTACTTACTCGACGACAGGCAAAGTAAACGTCCTTTCAAACGAAAAATGACATTTAGAAATGCATTTTGTACATGGATAGTACATTTTAATGACAAGTAATTGTACTAAATAAAAAACAATCTGGAAAAAGTCTAAGCTGCAATGGCATAGGGGTAGGTGGGAACAGATGATACTACTGGACGTCTATTCGTTACGATAGAAGATGGAACAACGGTCCGATATATCGACGGGTTCAAATGTGCGTCACCATAAGTTGGTTGTGGAACGCTCCAAGGATGCGACGTAGGGTAATTGGGATTGTGGTATGCGGGAATAACTACTGCTGGAAGGTTGGTTGAGGTTTGGAAATTTTTCACATTTTCGTTGGTCTGCATTGTGTGCAATGGAATGGGAACCTGTAGTGGTAGCCTATATTGCTGATATACCATGTTGTTCGGTATATAATAGGTGCCAAGAGGATGAACTGCCTGTCTGTATTGATAGGGACCGTTTGTGAATATAGCGCCTTGGTTGTGACCATAATTACCAAACCCTTTAATGTATGGAGTAGTAAAAGGACTTGGTGAAGTCACATGAGAAGGAAAGTGTTGAGAGAATTCTTGAATTCCAGCGGAGTTGGAGTTGCTGTCTCCAGTAATATCTGTATACATGAATTCTTCTGGTGGTTGTTGATGCACAACTCTATCTCCAACAGTAATACGGTCTTCAGTAGAATATCTAAACGATGCAGTATTTAGACTGCTTTCTACATTATTTGGGTCATTATTCGTCACGGCCAATCCTTCATTGTTTTTCTCAACTGTATTGTTGGGCACTTCTTCCAAGGCATCTATGTCATGGTTTATAAGGTCATTTGTATGGTCTTCCAGGTTTGAATTGCTGTCTCTATTCTCGTTTGAACTTTTACCCTAGTACGATTTTATTTTAGTTATTACTAAAATTGCTGGGTGTTAAATGATAAATGTTTGAGACAACAAAATTTAAAGATAATGAATCTCTTACATAATTTCTCCAAAAATTTTGAATCATCATGCTCGCCAACTCTGCCTCCATAGCACGAGGGTGTCTGAAATAGTTCGTTAAAACAGCATGTGGGTGTATGAAACTAACAATAAGACTTTTTTATTTGATTTTTATTTTTCCTAACATATTTCTTTCATCTGCTACATTCCTACGTGTTTGTTTTACACAGTTTATTTACGGAGTTTAATGCATTAATTATGTGTAGTTTGCACATAGTTTTAGTGTAGGTGCATGACACATGTCAATTATGTAGATATCAAATTAAATGCGTGTGAATATTTTCATACCGATTGGTAACATCGAGCTTAATTTCTTCGATTTCCGGCCAAGTTGCAGCTCCAATATCTCGAATGGAGCGTGATTTCATTTGAAATATTTCTTTCTTCAAATCCTTCAAAAAATTAGAATTTCCGGGATTTAAAATATATATTTCGGTTCAGACGTAAGCCAAATTTCCGACGTTAAATTAAAAAACACTTATCCATATCCTTAAGGTTACCCTAATTATGGAATGAATAAATGACAAAGGTAAAGTTGTTTATATACCGACGAAACGTTGGTTGAAATAAAGAGCTCTTGTCCCTGGCATAATACCAGAACCACCATACAACGGAGTACACTCAAAGTTGTTTGCATTCTAGACATTTTTCTTGAAAATGCAGACTTCACCTCGTCACAGTTTATTTGCTTTATCTAATTTCTAAATCAGTGCGTCGTCCTTCCGCTGAAATAAACTGACCAATTTGCACAATTAATTTGGAACGTTGTGTGAAAGCAGTCTTGCCAACTTCACAAGTGTTACTACTTTTCCCAAATAAATTTAAATGGGTTAGTCCAGCTGGATTCACCAATTCAAGAAAGACACACGTTACATGAAATGAACAAACCGACTACCGACATACCGACTTACCGACTAAATGACATTTTTGGCATTTCAGATACGACACGAGTGACACGACTCTACGTCAAGATAGGGAGGAATATATTTGGTTATATTTGAAATGAGATGAGCAGACAAAAATATTTGGAGGGCAGAAATATTTTCATTATACATTCTCGTACATTGCGAACCTATACATTAACAAGTTAAATTCCATCTCGCTCGACTCTTGGCCATTTTGGTTGAACGATTGAAAACAGGATGTTATTACTAGTGTATATTCCCTCATACAAGCCGGTGATTGTAAAATTGTAATGCTAATGCTTACTGAAGCAGGAACGTGAACGTACATAAAATATAGTTTCTGCTGATTTGTCATTTCATACTGCACAAGTACGTATATCGCTGATTTGATTTGATTCTTTTGAGATTGAGATTGAGACTTTTACTGCGGTCGATTAGTATCCAGGTTTTTAAACTCCTCTGCGTATAAAATAAACTGCGGACATGGAAATTCTTACGCAACCTGGTTGCCGGGTTTTCGGCATAAAAAAAGGCCTGACGGGCAGTGCTGGCTGGCAATGAGGAAAATTTTGGCTGGTAGTGGAGGGCTGGCGGGCATTTTGATTTTTCGATTTCTTAGGCTGGTGGGCACGAAGCTCGGTTGGTGGGCAACTTGGTTTTTCGATTCCCTAGGCTAGCGGGCAATGAGGAAAGTTGGTTGGCAGGCAAGAACGGCTGGCGGGCAATTTGATGTTTCGATTGTTAATATGACGTCATTTCTGTAATTTTTACGTCATTCCTGTTATTATTACGTATTAATTGTTAAAACCCTGATCATTATGTCTCGTTTGCCGAAAACCCCATTATAATCAAAGTTCCGTTCCAGAGTTATTGCCAATAACTTCTTGGCGAAACAATTTTACCACTTTGGAACTTTGATGCCCCATTTGGGCCACTAAGGGTCAGCCAATCTGGGTCAAACTTAGCATAACGTCATAACTATCTGTCAGCTGTCAGAAGAAGGGCGACGGGCCGGACGGACACGGGTGTACAAACCCAATATGTACTCTGATCGATTCTCTCCCGGCTATCTAATAAATAAAATTAAAAGCATTAAATCTTAGTTGCATACGAAATTTGATCGAAATCGTCACACATGTCCTGAGATATAACGTTTTTACTAAACGACCTTTGACCCCTTTGAGCTACGGGGTCAAACTTTTGTCTACTTATAGAAGAGGCCACAGGTTACCTATACAAAGTTTAGTACACTTTGGCCCATAAATACCAGAGATACACTTATATTATCTTTGACACTGATTGATCCCGTTGACATAGGTGGTCAAGCTTTTGTCTACTTATAGATGAGGCCATAGGCTACATGTATCCAAAGCTTGGTGCAAATCGCCCCATAAATAACAGAGATACGCACATATGATCCTTGACCCCCCGTTGATCTTTGACCACAAAAACTATCAGGTGGTTTGCACCAATCGATAGCCCTTGACCCTATCTAGAGGTCAAGGGCTATCGATTGGTGCAAACAGAATTCCAAAACTCCTTCCCGTTTCTGAGATATAGCGCGGACAGACAGACGTTCGTAACCGCAATAAGTAGCATTCGCTACTTAATAAACCATTAAGTCAAGGACATAGGGAAGTAGCGAAAGCATGTATTCATTGGAATTATAAAGATATTTTCAGAGCAGGCCATTGGTTACCTCTATAAAAAATTTGGTGTAAATCGCCTCATAAATACCAAAGATACAACTGTATGACCTTTGACCCCGTTGTCCTTTGACCTCAAAAATATCAAGTGCACAACTAGAGGTCATGGGCTATTGATTGGTGCAAACGGAATTGTAAAATTCCTTCCCGTTTCTGAGATATGACGCGGACAGACAAACGAACAGACACATGACCTTTGACCCTTATCCTGTTAAGCTAGGGGGTCAAGATTTTGTCTACTTATAGAGGAGGTCATAGGCTACCTGTATATAAAGTGCAAGTCGCTCCGCAAGTTCCAGGGATACACTTATATGGCCTTTTACCCTTATCCTGTAGAGCTAAGAGGTCACGCTTTTGTTTGCTTATAGAGGAGTCTATAGACTACCTGTACACAAAGTCTGGTGCAAATCGCTCCATAAATACCAATGATACACCAATATGACCTTTGACCTCTTCGACCTAGGGGGTCAAGATTTTGTCTACTTATAGAGGAGGTCATAGGCTACCAGTATGCAAAGTTTGGTGCAAATCGCCCTATAAATACCAGAGATACGTCTATGTGACCTTTGACCTCAAAAATATCAGGTGCACAACTAGAGGTCATGGGCTATCGATTGGTCCAAACAGAATTCCAAAATTCCTTCCAGTTTCTGAGATATGGCTCGGACAGACAGACATACGGACAGACATTCGTAATCGCAATAAGTAGCGAAAGCAAAAGAAAGCTTTCACTACTTAATAATATTAAATAAGTTAGTAAATTGCTATATTTTTGTACAAAAGTTTTATAGTACCTATTGTCAAAATCGCTTCTATTTTCTATCACTTAACACAGTATATCTGTGTAGACAAAATCTTAAATTTTATACGCATATTTTGGTGAATTCATTGCGTAATGGCAAGCATAAAAGTAGGAGTTTAACTGCATGAAAATACTTAACCCAGTGATTTGGTATGCTAAAAGATTGTGTCAATAAAATTTCTTTACAGACATCAAAGAAAAAACTGTGCAGCGACAAATGGTGATGTCAACTGTTTTAAGCAATTTATTAATTTAGCAATTCATTACACTATATATAGTCATAAGATATCTATTAATTATTAAAGTATCTCGAAATAAAGTAACCTAAATTAATCTAGAAAACCTGTATGCCAATTAAAAGTTAAATCCACTTCATTAATATCCATACTTTTCTTGCAAGGAGCTCATCATTCCGTTGGCTAATGTGCCCAGTTTTCCAGCTACCTTATTTACTCCTTGGCGGAATGATTCTTTAACGTCGTCTAAGTCCACATTCTACAGGATACATTAAGGTTTTTAAATAAATATTCATGCTGTAATATTTTACTATATCCCAATGCAGCACCAACATTAACATGATGATGATAAGTAATTTCAGTTATTTACCTGTAGAGCCTGCAGAGTTGTACCTGAGTCACCGCCTCCGCGAACCTCGGATCCAGTACCGAAGTATTCTGACGAAGAAATAGATGACTTGCCGTCGAATCGTGACAAATTACTCCGTCGTTCATACTTAAAGAAGAAAACATCGTGAAATGTATACGAAGTTTATGTGAAAATACTTTTCATATTATTTGTACTATTATCTGTCTTACATCATTATCCCTTGAATCTCCGAACATTTGATCAGAGGAAATGGCTTTCGCATTGCCGAATTTCTGTTGTGCTTCAGTTCCGAAACTACTGGCAGAGTTACTGGCTGGTTCTTTTGTCTTTGGACGACTGGTTGACGACAGGGCAGCAATAAATTCGTCGACATCTCCTTTGGGTTTCGAAGGGCGATCAAAATCGAAATCAGATGAGTTTTTTGAAAAACTGTTTGCAAAACATCAATGCATTTAGTATCACTTTAGGCCAAAATATAGGTTGATGCTGTCCGTGGATAAATTAAAAATTTCTCTTCTAAACAGAAAATTTTTGACTTATCCTTTTTTTATCTACAAC
The DNA here is from genome assembly GCA_027744295.1 of Callyntrura guangdongensis. Classification (NCBI taxonomy): domain Eukaryota; kingdom Metazoa; phylum Arthropoda; class Collembola; order Entomobryomorpha; family Paronellidae; genus Callyntrura; species Callyntrura guangdongensis. The sequence continues at coordinate 10,574 of JAHZNB010004381.1, forward strand.
AGGGTGAACAACATTAACACGAACCTATCTAGTCCAGACATAAAAGAAGAACCACGCTCACTTGAAGTTTCAACAATTTCATAATCATCAAAAAAGGAATCATATTTGGCCTTCGACTTATTGGAAGATGATATGGGCGTCTCCTGTTCTATTACTTGCATCTCCGATAATACCGAATGGCTCACTCCACTAATCAAATAAGATAGAATTTAAAATATTAAACACCTATTGATGAGAAAGAAAATATTAAAAACATGCTTAAAGACTCACGCTCTGGCACCAACGCCCATGCCAAGACGTTCTACTTGCTCAGCCTTTTTCGGATCTGCCTTAAGCAATTCAACACGCCTCTTTTGTTGTTTACTAATCTCTTGATAAGTAAGACTCATAGTTGCTTTCTAAAAAATAATTGAAACAAAATGCAACGAGATGAGTGTAACACTCAGATAAGTAAGTCCCGTAGCGTCGTCGATACTGTACAAGTGAACATGCAAGTGTAAATGCATGTGACCTGGTGACCCCCATATATCCAGTCAGAAGTGACATCTGGGATTGAAATTCAATACCAAGGGAGATATTGACCTAAGGTACCCGTGTGCCAAATTTTGTTCGATTATGTCAAGTAGAACCAAAGTTAGTGTTATCAGACCGACAGACAGACATGATTCCAATCTCAGAAAGTCCCTAGCTACGCTTACGGGACTTAATAATCTACACACACTGAAGAATTAATGAAAACGTTAATGTACCTGTCGCTCATCCTCTTCAGCTCTTTTACTAGCATCTACTTTGGCCTGGGTTTCTTGCTGTTCTTTCATTTCATCAAGCATTTCCGCTTCTTTCTGAATGGCAGTAAAATCTGCCTTGACTTTTTGAGCTCCGAGACCAAGTTTCTTCGCTCCAAGCTGTATTATTTTTTCACCAGATATCACAATAAAATTGTAGATTCATTGACGTTAAAAGCATTTTACATGTATATATGGATGTAATTGTAAGGAGTAATGACAAACCTTATTAGCAGGCCGTTTTGCTCCTATGGTGGTTTTTCTTGGCCCAGAGGACAATGATCCTGTAGCAGTTGAGGTACTTGAAATCCCTTCGACACTTGGCCCTGGTGTTTGTTCATTTTTAGTGGCTGCATTTTTATTCTTTTAACAAATGTACATTATGTTCAAAGATGTATTGTATATTCTAAATATTCTAATATTTATTAACGTAGGTTGAGAAATACCTTCAGATCTACTAGACAAGCTTGACTATCAATTGACAAATCCTGAAGACCGTCCTGAACATTTTTGATATCATCAAAAAAATCCTTCTCTGTATTGGTTTCCATATTATCTTCAACTTCAAAAACAATCTGCAGAACAATATGATTACATGTGATTCCAATTTAATCTAAGCAGTCAAATTGTCCTCCAAAAATCTAATTTTGATATAGTTTACTGTAACATATAGTGATAAGTGATAATAAATACAATATACCTTATGTCCATGGAGTTTGTTGTGCTTTGCGACAAGCTGACTTAACTTTTCTCTATAGAGTTGCGCAGCTCGTGAATTATACTTTTGCTGGGCATCAGTTGTTGTACAATGATGCTGGCTAAAGAAGGCTTGCTAAAAATAAAAAAAAGACAAAAGATAAGGAGTTCCATACAAATTGTAGTAAAAATTGTCGTACGACGAATGTACATAATATTCCCGTATGCAAACGTTCAAAAATTGCTACAATGAACTATTCCTCATATACTTATATTCATATAATATTTTAATATTCTAAATCATATGATTCAAATAAGTATTTGAAATAAAAACAAGAAACACGAACTATAAACTCAACTCGGATAAATATTATAAACAATTATGTTTAATGTTCTACTGCATATGAATTTCTACCAATCAAAAATGAGATTTTTGTTTAGAAATGACCTATAAAAGCAACAGTTTAATTGTGATTCGGGTTTTTTTTTGCAAGAAATATACAGGTCGGCATGTTAATAAATAAAAATGTTTTTGTTCAACAAACTATTTGCTATGTATTACATACGTCTGTGAAAAATAACATAGACGAAAAGAATTTAAATGATAACATTAAAGTGTACATACATTTACTTTATTGTAGATCTTTGTTAGAGAGTTAGAGAAGACCAAGGCCAAAATTCATAAATACTAAATAGTGCCTAAATAGATCTGCAGTACTACTGTAAATGTTATTAAGTTTACTTACTCTGTTAGCAGAAGTCAGACGGAGGCGCCGAAATATTTCCTGAATTTCTGCTTTGTTGTTAGGTCCTTCTTCTGACATGATGTATTCTGGAATTAAAAGCTTAATGAAGAATTACAGGTTGTTTGTCATTATCTGTGTACGTGCAAAGTAGAACCAAATCAACAAAAGCATCATCCTCGATTCTGCAATGTGCTACATGATGAATATTAATTAGTTACACAGCACATCGAAGAAAATGGTCATTTCAAGTGAAACAAAAATTCCATACACCAATTCGTAGTGTTATTTTCCTGCGAATGACAAAGTTCAAATGTTAAATGTTAATGAAAGCTAACTTTTAAATTATTGAACTGCACTGCACGAGGAAAAAGTTGGATAACCAACCGCTTTGCTCTTACACTTGTGTAATTTTGATACACTACAGCTAAAGTGAAATCAACATTAACATTGTATGGACACAATCTTTGTAACTTCCAATTAGCATAAAATACGCCCACAGTCGTGTATTTAATTATTTTAACAGACCAATAACTATTCTACGTAAATCCCATTAGACCAAATTAATGACAACCATAAAATACATTAATTAGTTCAATTAGCCATGAAAGTTCAATATATTAGTATAATTTACCTCATCCAATTGGGGTTTCACAATGAAAAACAATTATTTCCAACTTCTGGTGGCCCTCAATAGTAAAGCAATTTTCGTGAGCGAACAGCTGACGCGTCCGTAACTGCACCAAATGTTATTGTATAATTATGTATGGCATCTATCATCTGACATCAAATACCTTTTTATTACGTGATCAAAATTTTGCACATTCACGTAACCAAATATTCACTGCTCATGCTTATGATGTTTTGGCATTTTTCTCATAATGGATGGTAATAACTACGACTGCTTTAAGTATGTATATCCACGTAACTACGACCGTATTACTTTCCTAGATAAAAACTGAGGAGCCTGTAATAAATTAAACATGAGAAAATCTAATAAAAAACCTGTGATCACCTAAACAAAAATGTGTTTAACCGCAATTTTTAATACACAATTTAAAAAATTTAAGATTTTTAAAACGTGTCATTGACACAATAACTGGATGACTGATAAGATTAGAATAGAATGTTTCAGCAATAAAAAGTACAGTCCACATATGTGTGAATAATCTTTCCGTCAACAGCAGACATCACTAGAAGCACCAGAATGTTAAAAAAAATCGTTTAGTAATCCACCACTTGTAACAGTTAAGCTGTAGAAACAAGAGGAATTTTTGAAGAAAAAAATCAGCTTTACAATTTTATTTTTCAATTTGAATCAGCCACGGCGACGGAAGATAACATTAAACGTAAAAATGGGAAAGTGAAGTAAGTGTACGTGTGACTTTGGAAAGGAATGAATGAAGGAATTCCTGTTTTCTTGCAAAATATCAAATCACGACGACGACTGTTCATTCTCAATCACACATACTACGACGATATGTTTTCTATACCACTTGATGTTCCTCTGGCATGCATTGCTACTCTGGTCTGATGTCTACGAAATATGTTTAAAAAATATAAGGATAACTGTGACTGTGCCATGTACCAATATTACAACATACGTACTAACGAGAAGCTTGTAAAGCTAATGAGCAACTACTGAAAAAGTAGACTCCGCCCAACTTTGACGCCCCGTGGGGATCATAAAGGTCAACTATTTTGAGTCAAACTTTGCAAAACGTCATTACTATCAATTATGTATCTGTTCACCAAGTTTCAGGTATGGTTGTCACTTAAAAAAAATTGTGACCCCCCGCTGACCCCAGGGCCGGATCGCGAACGG
>JAHZNB010004383.1:0-18710 GCA_027744295.1 Callyntrura guangdongensis
GTCATGTAATACTATATAGAGTAATTTTCAATATGTATTGTATGTACTAACCAAACATCCGTATTTTTGATCCGTCAAGCTCTTGTCAACATATGGAAGAGTACAAGTCCCAGTAAGTGCTCATAATAATAACATAACTCCAACTTGTCTACTTAAAAGATAGGACACAAGAATGCCGTTATGTTACAAGTGCAGGGGTTTGATTTGTCACAAGTATTTTTGTAGCATTACTTTAAGCTATCATTTTAGTAATATAAAAATGTTAAATCTTATTGGACAACCGTAAGTCTCCAGTCAGCCAGGCTATGTGTGGGCTGATATTGTCTCAAAACGAGTAATAATTATACGCCTAGTTGATTCCAACATTTCAACGTTGGTAAAATACAAACGCAAAGCTAAGCAAAGTATATTATAGTAAATCATTTAATTAGTTCATCTTGTACAAACATCTGTGGTTTTTGGATTAGTGTGTGGACTGACAGCAATGTTCAGCACCAACCGATAATCCGTATCAATGTAAATTGATACGTGCATGTGATTGTTACTTACTTTTGTTGCCGTCTCCTAACACTATCGTGTTGTTTCTGTCTGTATGATAAGTAGCCTGAATACTGAATACACCACTACCACTTGTATTACTACATTTTCGTATTGATAATAATTTATTTCCAAAAGCAGGAGGTTGTTTTTACTAAGTAAATATCTCAATATTTGCTGTAAACTATTTGCAATGTCGATAGCTCTCTAAGTATACCTATGTAGCAGTGATGTTCAAATCCACTAGTTAATTATTACTGATTTGATTTAGGGCTTTAAATTTTATTAAGTGTGCCGGATGATGGAAATCAGATAGTACTTGTGTAATAGTTTATTTATCAATTATGACTCATTTCACGGAGATTTTTAGTAAATATTGTAAAACATTTTGAAAACTCCACATATTTAATTTTGGAATCGCCTTAACTCACGTTACAGTTTTTTGCAAAATGTATAAAGGACTTGTTATTACATGCAATTTAGCAGTAACAAGTTTGATGTTATATCTTTGTATCACAAAAGATTTACCTGGTCTATAGTCTATATATAGTTTGCATGTTGGTGTGTCAAGTCATAATGCAACACGGCTTTATATACCGGCAACACTATTGATTGTATACCGAAGTTTCCAGCAATTTATTGGACTTGTATAAAATCGAAGCAATCGTTTAGAAGTGAAGGGTAGTATAAGTTGACGGTGCTAAGAGCAAGTCATGGCCCTCAAAAAGGTGAAAGGTAACCTGGAGAGGATATTTGATAAAAATTTGACTGACTTGGTGCGCGGTATACGGAACAACAAAGACAATGAGGTATACTCAACAGCGAATTATTTTTATAAATGAAATGCTTTTAATTGTGGTTTTTGATGATCTGGATCTGATAAAATTTGTGAATTTGTAGTCAAAATATATCGCTCAATGTATTGAGGAAATTAAAGTGGAGCTCCGCCAGGATAATATGGCTGTTAAAGCAAATGCGGTCACCAAGCTTGCATATGTATGATATTTGACATTTAACTATTTATTAAAAAATCACACTAAATGTGGCTAGATTCTATATTAATATTTTGCTCTTTTATGTAGCTTCAAATGCTGGGTTACGACATAAGCTGGGCCGGTTTTAACATAATAGAAGTAATGAGTTCGTCCAAGTTCACTCACAAACGAATTGGGTACTTAGCGGCCTCTCAATGTTTTCATGCAGATTTGGAGATGCTCATGTTGACCACAAACATGATTAGAAAGGACCTTAGTAGTCAAAATCAATACGAAGCAGGTGTAGCCCTTTCAGCATTGTCATGTTTTGTTAGTCCAGATCTTGCAAGAGATTTATCCAACGACATTATGATATTGGTAATTATTATCCAATTAGTCGTATGTTTGCAGATTTTAACGTTAATTAAAGCTTATTTAACAAGTACATTTTCTTTATTATTTTAATAGTTAACATCAACGAAACCATATTTAAGGAAAAAGGGTGTATTAATGCTGTACAAGATTTTTCTAAAGTACCCTGATGCTTTGAGACCGGCCTTTCCACGATTAAAGGAAAAGTTGGAGGATCCGGACCCCGGAGTGCAATCTGCAGCTGTAAATGTGATATGTGAATTGGCTAGGAAAAATCCAAAAAATTATCTCGGACTGGCGCCTATTTTCTTTAAACTGATGACAACTTCAACCAATAACTGGATGTTGATAAAAATAATTAAGTTGGTGAGTCATTGAAACTGAGTGTTTGTATTGTGGTTTAATCTACTAATTTTAGTACATTAGTACTTATGTACATTTGTTTGCGTATTTACGCGCAGTTTTTTGCGTAGTAAATAAGATTCATTTCCAAAGAGTGACTTTTAATTCATGAAATACTCTGAAAATGGTAAACATGTCTGTCTGTCTATATGCAACAGTTTGGTCATATGACAATGGTCGATCCTAATATTGGTAGACAGCTAGCAGAGCCGGTTATAAAAATCATTATGAGGTATTCGTTTTCATATTTAAACAGGAATACGTGTAGAATACGGCAGCACAGTATATACTAGACTGAGCGTTGTGTATCTTTTTTCACTTCCTATGAAACTCTTTTACTGTATAATTAATTGTGTTATGTTTAAGGGAAACTTATTTTATACTATAATATTATTTGTGCCGATTAATGCTTTTTTAACAATTTTATATCACAAAATACCGGTATAAAATTATGCGTTTTAAGATTGCATTTTCTTTGTTGTTTGTCAGTTTGGAGCTTTGACACCCCTAGAGCCACGCTTAGGAAAGAAATTAATAGAACCACTGACCAATTTAATTCACAGGTAGGTTATCAGCATGTAAATAGCACCTGAGTATATTTGTTATAATCTTAGCAATTCTCGTAATTCTCAGTAAATTGTTGCTTTAATGTATTTGGCAATAATGTTTGAAGTTTAAAGAGTTAAACCTTACGTGAAAAGTTTTTAATTATAAGTACTTTTATTTTCAGCACTTCGGCAATGTCTCTGCTGTATGAGTGTATCAACACCGTAATTGCAGGTACGTATTATATTTTCTGTTAATACGATGATATTTACACATTTATTTCTGTTGCTACATTAGCAAACTAGCTGTTAAGTATGAAAAAATGACGGACGAAACGAAGCTGTTGTGACAATTATAGGGGTTTTACCGACGCGCAATTGCCTGTGCTATTTTGCAAAGCATGTGGAAATCGGTGTTATGCTGTGCTGCATTTGGAATGAGCAAGAATGGCTTTGAAAGTTTTCTGTTTCGTATGTAGGTTGTATTTGTATTTATTTAGTAAATCGCTTATAATGTATATTATAAGTTAATGTTATATTTTTGCGTGGAGTTTTCCGTTATATTGCATCAGTATTGTAATGTGTCAGTGTGCTCAAGCATGGCGTAATACAGAATGCCGAATTCCATGTGCAAGAAAATAACGTACGAATTCTATCCAAGTTACTTTCAATCTAAAAGAACTAGTTGTTTTGTGATTTAAACTTTTTTGTGACGTACGGAATGCCGAGTAAATGCGCTGTGTGTTAAGGTGCTTGGGGTGAATTCAAAAGGAAATTTTATTTGATTTTACTCCAATACAGTCCTGATTTCGATTTCTACAGGGATGCCAAATCACAACGCTTCTATCGAGGTGAGCCAGTTAAAATTACACAGCGAGATAACTACACTAAAAAATATCTCACGTATATATCAGTTTTAGTGTCGTTTTATATGTTGTTGCTTCCTCCAAATAGTTTAGATTAGAAATAATTAAATTGTGCATGGCTTTTCCCTGTGTTTGCGTTATAGACTTTTCTTATCAGTGTATATATTTATGTTAAGTTAGTCTAAATAATCGCTGTAAATACTTTTAATGTTAATATTTATGTTTGAAATCGAATTCTATAACATATTTATGTGATAATTAGGTATATCAGTGTACTCGTGGAGTTGTCGAGGGTAGAGGGCTTGAGCCATGGGCAATTGGTCGCCTCTCAAATGCTGGATGTCGCCGTCCGTGTGCATGCTATTCGTCCATTTGCAGTGGAACAGATGAGTCTTTTATTAGATAACCCATACGCAATTTTTGGAATGGCCTTGGGATCCAATAGACCACCGAGCATGATACAAGTTTTGTACGCAGCGGCATGGATATGTGGAGAATATTGCACGTATGCATTCAAATTTTTTAATTATTTAAATTACTTTTAAATTATTTTTGTTCAGTTTTAATAAATCACTCTTATTTTCTGAATAATTGTTGCAGATTCTTATCAAATCCTGAGAAGACTTTGTTTTCGATGCTGGACTCGAAAATGGTGCAATTACCTCGTAATATTCAAGCCGTGTATTTACAAAACTGCTTAAAAATTTTAGCTCACCTGCTGCCTAGTCAAAGAAAAAGTGCTTCTGTTGTTACTGATGCAACGATGGTCATGGCCTCATCTTCTTTACCGAATGGAACAGAGGGAGATAATTGTGAAGAGAAATTTGATGAAAACTTTGCGCAAGAGCAAGAAATGCAGGCAGAAACATCAATAGTGACGACGAAAGACCAGAAGGTTGCTGAATCCCATGATGCAATAAATTTGGGCGAAATACAGGAATATCTAAAGCCATTCATATCTTCTGAAGAGCTAGAAGTTCAAGAGAGGGCTGGCTGTTTGAACAATTTTATCAAATGCTACCTAAAATTAGAATCCAAAGGGCAAATGGATGACGTTGTGGAGCTCAGGCAAGAGCTGGCAAGTGCATTTAGTAGTGAATTAAACCCCGTAGCCGCTAAAGCTCAGAAAAAAGTGCCTGTGCCAGATGGGCTTGATTTGGACGCTTGGATTAATGATCCTCCGTCCGACAGTGAAGAGGAAACTACTGAAACCACCGATGTGTTTGTCAAAACGCATACTGCTGCAGATTTTGGCCATAGTAGTGCCACAGAGAAAAAGAAAATGTATGAGCCAACGGTGGAGGAAATTTCAAAGGTATGTTCTTCAATGTGTATGTAAATTCCATGTTTTTTTCTTTCGGACGAAACTATGTAACGGAAATGTCCTTTTCTTTAGATGAGAGAACAAAGAAAGCAGGAACAAGAACTCAATCCTCACTACTTGAAGTCTTCCAGCAAATCGAAAAAAGTATCAAATGGACCTACTGATGAAATTCCACCAATTGAAAAGCTAGATCTAAGTATTCCACTTCAGATTCCTTCGTTTGCATCATCTGACAAATATCTGCAGGAAAGTAAGCAGAAAAAAATTAAGAAGGACAAATCAGCGAAGAAGAAGAAAAAGAAAAAGAGTAAAAGTAAGGAATCCGAAGAAGAGGAAGTAGAGCCTGAACAAGAACCAATGCACGTCGTGAACACGTTTATTGAAATGCCCGAAGGTGCTACGCTATCTGATCCGGAGGAGTCAACATTGCCTATGGATGATCCCCATCGTGCTCTGGATATTGATCTAGATATGTAAGTGGATTTTATTTTTCTGTAAACTGTTTCTTCGTAGTTCTTAGAATGTACGAGAGTTTCTGTACCATCGTAATCTTGTGTATTTTAATTACATATTACATCAGCAATATAAAAACACTATTTTGATTATTATTTTTTTACTTCTATTACAATTAGTCCATTGGAAGTGTCGGAACCAGTGAAAACCAAGTCGTCGAAATCAAGAAAGTCAGATCCAAATTACCTCAAAAAGAAAAAGAAGGATACTGCACCTCCTGAAATGGAAGTAGAGGTCACAAATTCTGACATTCAAGAAATTCCAACAAATCCAGTTGAACCAGATTCGTCAGAGGTTGCTACAACTAAAAAATCAAAGTCTTCCGACTCCAAACATAAATCACACAAAAAACACAAGAAAAAAGATAAGAAGGAAAAGAAATCAAAGAAAGCAGAAAAAGTTGCTAACGATGAAAATTTGTTAATAGAAATGGAATGAGTTTTAGAAAAAATAGTAGTTGCACGGTTGAAATCAATTGAATCGGGTAGCAAAAACGCAATATATTATATTGATAATCCGTATGCATGTCAAAATAAAAGGAAGTTAAAGGTAATAGTATGATATTAAATTATTCACTGTTAAAAAGAAACAGAAGATATTAATGAAACTGCGCGTGTAAGTTTATCATCCATGTAATACAGAAATTGACTGATTTTGACATATAAATTATCTATGTTTAAGTTTTTGTTATTTGAAAATAGAATCGGTATGAAATGATATAATATATGGTCCAACAACATTCCTTCTGTGTCGATCCACGAATTTCTCACACTAGTTTGCAAAAACTGTTTAATTATAATCAGTAACGAAATTAAAAGGCAATCATTACTTAAACAAAGTACACCAAGTTGTAGTTATGTAGTAAGTTTCTTTACTTAATTTCACTTAAAACATTTTGAAACATAATTTCGGTTATAATTAATTCATTTACAAAAACACTTTCTGTAAAACCTATATATAAAGGTGATCATATTATTATTATACATTTAAAATACATATGTGCATTGACACCTTTGTACACAAGCCCAACTGCTGAACAAGGAAAGTAAACCTCTGTTCTTAAAACAAATTCATCCACGCATGCAGCAACGGACTTTAGCAAAGGTTTGTTTCTAACCACTAACTTAATTTTACGAGCAAAAGATTAAAGTATAAATCATTTTTACGTAAATCGATCGTACAACAAAATTAGCTGAAACGACAGACACAATAATGATGGTAAATGAAACCTGAAAATTGCAAACATACTCTGTTCAGTCATCAGTTATCGGGACATCGTATTAAACTTGAATTATGAAATATTACAATAAACACGTATTCTGATTTAAGTAAATTAATCTTAGTATTGAACATGGCAAAATCAAACAACAATCAAACACTGAAATCAACAATGAAAAAGTTATAAAAGCAACAAAAATAGGACTGCTAGTCAGTGGCAAAGGAAAAGAAGAGTTTCCGATTTCAATACATTTATTCCATCATTTACTTCACATTGGTAGGTTCCGCAATCAGGGGCTGTGACAGAACGTATTAATAAAACTGATCTAAGCATAGGACTGATTCCTGGTGCCAGAGTTACATTAAATTTATCATGAAATTCTTCAAGTCTTTCGCCCTTTCCCAGGTCAACTTCCATAACCGAATGATGAGGATCAAAAATACCATGTTCGCCACTTGCTGGAGCTTTGTTAAGGGCCAAAAGCACGTCTGGCTGGGTAGAATTGTAATACTTCCGCCGCCATCCTACGGTCTAATTAACAAATGAAATTAAAAGATTTGTCCATGGCCATCCATAAATATATAGATAAAGTAATTCAGGTAAGCTACTTGTGGAAAAAGTATACATTTGCATAGTTGATTATAATCCATCATTTATATTATAACTTACTCCCGCACATTTAATAAAATAAATAAGTGCATATCATTATAAATTCAGAGTAGTCATGATAGTTTAAAGTAATGCTATGTTAATGCTGCTGAGCTGAAAAATACGATTTAGCGTGTAGTACAGACCACAGTTAGTAGTTTTAAGAAATTTAAACGACTACTCACTACAAAGGAAGGTGAAATTGTGTGCTTATTACTGTAATATTGTCCAAATTAAACGAGATACTCAGCAAATTAAGTTAGTGTAATAGTAGCATGCAGGTCACTTGTCAAGATAAAGGTAGTAGTAATAATAATAAACGTGGCGGACAGCTTGCCTTGTCAATAAATATTATAGCGTCCTATCTGTTTACTGTCATTAATGTCAGTTTGTTAAATGGATTCCATCCTTATGCCTGACAGCATTTTTACAATGCGAGTCCTTAAGAAGTTTGGACATAATCACGTCATTAGGTATATAAAGCATCCAGTACCTGAATAAACATCTACACGCATCATTCTTGATCAGTGCATAAAATTGTACCCCGAGTAGCTAATAGAATAATGATAATAAGGTAATCATATCGGCACAGGTCGGTATAATTTGGTGTTGCCAATGAAAATCATTTTTCCATCAATGTCAGCCGCTTCACATGGCACTCTTCAATAATAAAAGTCAGAGTCATCCTAATCCTAAGTCGCTCGAATGTAGGTAATGTAGTATGTATGTGTCTCGGTAGATATAAAGTCAAGTCATCATGTTCACATCCTCTCTGCATAAAGAAACAAAATTTCCCATGGGTCGTTAACGAGCCAACAAGGGGAGGAGGAGGAGATGAGCAAGAGAGCATAAGCCACAAGAAATTCTTCCTTCATCATGACTATGACTCTACTTGTATGTGATTGTAAATACATTGGGAGGTTTGTTCAAAACCCCTCGTAGGATTTCGACCAACTTCCAAGAATTTGCTTGCTCTCATTAATATATAATTATTTTGTTGTTCGATTGACGTTAACACTCATTCCGTAGAACAATATGTATATATACACTCTTTGTAGTGTAGTAGCCATACCAAGGAAGGAACTATTCACTTGAATGGTATAATGCGTACAATATAATATTATGTACAGTAGTAGGTACGTAGTTCTACAAATCAAATCAAGATCAACTCGTGCGTTTTATTTTCATGCAAAAATACTTACCAGTTGTGGATTGGGAACTCCATGTCCTTGGCGTATGTGCACATCACAAATGACCTCCGTGGGCGAGTGCAATTTTGGACAATGTGAAATATGAGCGTGAACCAAAGACACAATCCCTGTGGAACTATTACTTCTAATCTGAGCTGAGGACGAGTCCTCCTCCGACGAATAAAGCCGCCTGGCAAGTGAGTGCGCCTTACTGCTATCGGTATTGTTACCGCTATGATTGTTATGATTATTATTAGGCTGTTGCTGCTGATTACTACTATTAGCGTTTGGTTTGCTGTTGGTTTGCTTAGTCAAAGTGGTGTTAACGTTGGTGCCGCCGTTTCTAAATATAGCACTGCTGCTACTGTTATTATTATTAGCATTATGATGATTGTAATGAGCATTGGTACTGGGACTGGGATGATTATGATGATTAGCAATGTTTCTGTTTTTGCTTTCATTGTTGTTTGTGGACTTTGAAGGATTGCTATTACTGCTGCTAATCTTAGTGCTAGAGCCAATCGTGGTCACGGTTGGAGTACGAATTTGTTGCAGCTGAAATTCTGTTGACCTTATTGTTGGCGGAGGATCTTGTTGCAGTTGTTGTGGAGACGGAGGCGGAGTATGTGGACTTTGTTGACGATGGCGATGCGTTGGAATTTGTTGCTGCTGTTGTTGCTTCTGTACTTGCTCATGCGTGATTTGTTGAACTTGGCCAGTAATTACGGTTGTGGGAGGAGATGGATTTGTTCCACTATTTCCTCTTGGTCTCACGGTAGCCGTTGCTGTAAATGACCGATTATTGTTATAGAGTTGATTGTTTGTCCTCAGGAAATTAGACACAAGTCCGGGCCAAGCAGGACCTGCTTCAACGACACTCCCAACTACTCTGGGACGTGCACCACCAGAACTTGTGCTAACTATAACAGCAGGTTTTGAAGTTCTCCTTGCCAAAATTGTAGAAGCTGTCTTTTCTGCAGTTTCTTGCGAGGATGGGCCAGACGACGTCTTGATTCTCGTGACTTTAATAAAATTGGAAGATTTTATGGAATTACTATAATTTTGTCCATCACTACTACTACTTTTTGTACTAGTCATGTGAATGCTATTGTAGTTTCCATCCAAGTAGTACGTCTTGTTGAGTAGGGTCTCACTACTTTCCAAATACAACGGCGAATTATCATTACTGCGGTTCAACAAACTATTGCTCTGCTGATCATAATCTTCCACTGCTCCCAAAGTTTTACCACTACCAAAGCTATCGCTCACATCATCATTTATAACATTATCATAAATACTATTAGCACCTACGCTGGCACTGTTGCCACCGCCAGTCTTAGTAATACCCCCACCATTAAAGTTATGTTCACCACTAATATCTAGCCCGGTTTTGCTGTACTTTAATGTAGCTTCTACAGGAATAGAAATGGAAGAAGGATTTTTATTACCATCAAGGAAATTACCGTGAGCGTCCATAATTCTTAACTTAAAAATCTGCGAATTACTTTTTCGGATATGCTTATCATTTGATACACTANTTTTGCTGTACTTTAATGTAGCTTCTACAGGAATAGAAATGGAAGAAGGATTTTTATTACCATCAAGGAAATTACCGTGAGCGTCCATAATTCTTAACTTAAAAATCTGCGAATTACTTTTTCGGATATGCTTATCATTTGATACACTAGCGTCAACAGCATGAGACGAGGATAGCGATGACGAAGATGATTTATCTTTTTGAATGGTGGTATCACCCCGGTTGAACACGTCGTTTTCAAACGCCCCATCTTCATCCCGGTACTGATATGCTCCTTCCCCGCTACCACTTAGACTAAACATGTCGTCATCGTCATCTCCGTTCTTGGAAGAACTAGCACTACCGCTACTACTACTACTAGTTTGGCTTCTATCATGAGTAGCGTTAATTTTATTGCCATAAGTATCATAGTATGGAAAGAAAGCAGTACTATTATCTATTTCATCGTTAACATAAAATTGGTTAGTAGGCGCAGCAACAGCAGCAAAATTACTTTGTTCATTAATTTCACTCAAGCGCGGCCGATGAAGTTCGGGTGGCGGAGTTGGCTTGGATTCAACAACCTTTTCATCAAGCACAACGGCACCACCATCATGTAATAAAGAATTGCCACTATTTTGACCATGCTCATTTTCCTTTACACTTTCTGGCTCGCCACTTCTTGAAAACTCTTCGTTTCCAGTAACATCTTCCCCATTATGTTGTTGAGAAGAAGAGTTGCTTGCATCGTCAGCAGCACTATTACTATCGGTACTACTACTGCTACCACCAGTTAATGGTAAATTTTTTGGGTTAAGGTAAGGTACTGGGTCACTCGGTGTCTCAGAAGAAGGTGTACTAAGGGTTTGTTCAAGGTTGGGTGTCGTTGTCCCAGGAAGTTCTGGGATGACAGGAGACAAAGGAGTGTTATCATCGTGATGATGGCCATCATCGTCATTAGGTGGTATTATGGGAGAAGATGTGCCAACAATGTCCACTTCCAGCATTGGCTGGTTATCATCATGACGATCAGGGTAGTCGTAAAGATGGCGGTGATAGGGTAGCTCATTATTGCCAGCGTTTTCCTCGTTGATGTTATTGTTGTTAATATTATTGTTAATGTAATCAGCATCTGCACTTGCACTACTTCTACTACTAAGACTACTTTTACTACCACCGCTAGGTGGACTAAAAGGAGGAGAACCATCACCATCTTCATTATCATTATTATTACTGTTTATCATGTAACCCTCCAAAAGGAACTCGCCCTGTTTAATCCCATTAGCTATTTTTACGGCACGCGTCTTGTCATACAATCCATTGTTTAGGATGTTCTCAGAGTCAGCAACTGATTTAATGACTGTCTCATCATCCCCTAATGTTTCTGTACTATGTTCCTGCTCTGTATTAACTTTTTGTTGTGGTGGTGGTGGGCTATGTTTTACTATTTCATCAAGCGTGTCATTTATGTTGGCGTTGTTGCTACTATCTGCATTAAGACTATTAAGAGAGTCTAAATGAGCGGTAGGAAGGAACTGGCTTTGATTCTCTGGTATGGTTTGTGTTTTTTGTTCACTGGAATCTACGATATCATTACTGTTACTAAATGTTTGCTCTGATGACGAAGATGGTGTGGATGATGGATACATTGTTGTGGATGGATCTGTGTATTGTTTGGTATCCACCGGGTGTTGTGTAAGTGTTGGTGTAGGGGATGACGACTTGTCTTGCGGTGGTGAGTGATGAGTTGTCACCATCATTTCATCTAAGAAATCATTATATGTATTAGTAAATATACCAGGATTATCAGAATTATCAGCAGAATCAGAGGATGCGGAGCTGTCACCAAAGCCAATATCAGGAAAGAGGCCAGCAGAGTGCGGAGGGGGTGTTATTTGTTGGTGCATTGGGGAAGAATACTGCCTTTGTTTGTGAAGACGTTTCAGCTCTTGCTGTTTTGTTATAGCTACTTTTGTATGAGTTTCAGAATTACTTCTTTCTCCAGCAGTGGCGTGAAGAATTGGACTAGCCGGACTGCTGACAAAGCCAGAGTTGGTTATGGGAATACCATCACCACTATCGTTGTTGTTACCTGTATTGTCGGGAGCACCTGAGGAAACAATAGAAAATGGAGAGGGCGCCGTGAATGATTTCGATACTTCCGTTGTCGGCCTAAATCCTGATTTCTCGCCCTTGGATCTTGCAGTGGTTGTTGCAATTGTTGTTGTTACAGGAATGGATCGTATCGTTGTTGACGTTGTGGTAGATGCTGTCGTACTATGCACAGGTGGTTGATTATGATCATGATGCGGCACAATACGATGCTGCTGCTGCTGCCGTGGCCGTTCAAGACTTATTGCCCTTGGCTGTTCCGCTCCTGGTTTCAAAAGTAAAAATGCACAATACATGAAATAGAAGAACTTTTTATACAAATTCAATTTTCATTCTTTGTTTGTTCGTTTTAAAAAAATCCTTAAAAATAACATTCCCATCGTGGCAAAATGGTTAGTATGATTGTCGAAGCGATACGTACCAGGAGACTTCATGGGCAAGAATACGCAACAAATATCAGCATCATATACTACGGAACGTATGGTGACGTGATGACGAACATGGATGACAAAGAGACAATTTTTAATTTTATGCAGTAATGAAAACAAGTGATGCTCATGGCATTATGGCATATTTACAGGTCTACTGGATTTTAGGTTTACAATTGAATGTACGGTTTGCATGATGCTGATGAGTGACTGATTGTAAAATAGGACGCCAATACAGCACAATACAGTCAGCAAATTAATAAGACTCTGAGTCGGCCACAGTCGGCAGATCTAATAATAATATATATAATATAATAATCTGCAAATTGCAGAGATGGACAGCAAAAAGTAGACTCGTACACATTACAAAAGTACCGTACAACAGTACATGCATAATATTGTAAGGTGTATTTCATCTTTAAATGAAAAGCAACAACAAAGAAGTCGCAAAATTAATATGCATACAATTGCACATTAAAACCAACATCCTTCACCCCTCCCAAAAATTTAATGGAGTTTTTTTAAACTTAATATTTTTTACCAAAATTAATGCTAGAGGTTCTAATGACTTGTGGAGGGGAGACAAAGAATTCAAATAATAATTTGTTTTCTTACAACTTTGTTTTCAGGTCTTTTGCAAATTATAAGTTGTCTTAGGATATGTACAATGTTGATAATAATCTGATAATTTCACAGAAGAACAAAGATTTAAAGGAATTTATCTTGTACTGTAATTAGATGATACCATAAACATAAAAGATATCAAGGTTTTACTTTATAGCAAGTAGAAATGCACCACATCCCAGAGTAGTGTTAAACCGCGGACGAAATCCACATGCGCCTTCCGGTCACGGATAATTTTTTATAACCTTCGTTGTAAACGTTACCATCAAGTATTTCATTGTTGTCAAATCAAATTTTTCTCCAACTCCAATACTTTAAATTGCAAGTTTTGCAGATGTGTCCTTCAATCTATAACTCATTAACAAGTAGGCTAAAACTAATTCTACCCCTGTGTCCTTTCTGTCCAAACAGTATAAATAAAATGCATGTACTATAATACTATATATACCTAATGTATTATATTATAATGCATGCGACCGTGCCGCCACCTTTCAGAGGGTTTTCATAGATAAAGCCTAATTTACAGTTACTGACTTCATGCACATGTCCTTTTTATTTTTAGAAGGAAATAATATTTTACATCATCTCATGCACATCAGAATCTAAACTTCTACAATTGTATCATGTCATTAAAAAGATGATTACCCTGCCCTGTGCTTTTGTACTTTTTGTAGCAACAGTCTGACATGACAAATATTATGGGGCCATGGACCACACAT
Organism: Callyntrura guangdongensis; assembly: GCA_027744295.1. Classification (NCBI taxonomy): domain Eukaryota; kingdom Metazoa; phylum Arthropoda; class Collembola; order Entomobryomorpha; family Paronellidae; genus Callyntrura; species Callyntrura guangdongensis. The sequence goes on from JAHZNB010004383.1 coordinate 13,990, forward strand.
TTGTAACAGCACATCAACTAAATTGTTTGTTGAGCCATTATACTGCACCAAGCACCAGTACTTCAATTGTAAAAAAAATACTTTAAAAAAATCAAAAGAGCGTTTATTACCGGTTGGACAACAATGTCAATTTTTTGTAACGAGCTAGCTTGTTTAGAGGAGATGATGACGATGATGTCTGACATTGATCTAGAAACGTGTGAATAATTGTTTCAGTGTAGTAAAATGCGTTCAGTTGCAACGTTTTGTTGTGTGACTCTTTGACGAAAAGAACCATTTAACTAAAAAAAATGTTCCCCTTTTCGTCGATGGGAAAGACATTGTTACACGCACGTTTCTCAAAAATAGCATTTTACATGGTTGGACAGAGACGAAGACGAATATCAAAGTCTGCCTGCTGTCATGTAAGTTTATCGTTATGATATCAACAAACAGGGGTAAAACCTACTTATACAAAAAGCTGTATTTTCAGCAATTTTTAAAGATTCAACGTTAACAATACTTCACATAGAGTCTTTCCATATAAATTCATACATTCCACCGGCTAAAGCCAAAACAGTTATATACAGTTATAGCCATAATATGAAGTTTGAAGGTGTTTCCGAACGTCCTATACAACACTGTGAACGTGATAGTCTTGTTGAAGAAATATCTATATAGCTAAATGTGTGCTAGGTTCTACTTGTTGTTATTACTAATACTGCCGTGTGGTGTCAATAAAAAAGGATTCATGGCTGCTCGTCAGTAATAATCGAATTATCTCATATTCGACCTCCTACAGTTTCCATCAGGCAAACCATTGTTACTTATACACTAGCTGGTTAGTTGGTGGCAAGATGAGCGGTAATACTGACTGGGGAGTTTAAAGTCAATTACACTGCATTAGTATTATGTCACTCACATTAGTTGCTGGGACTGTTGACTGTACTTTGAACTATATTCTACTGCAGTTCATACCGGAGTATAATTTCTATAAACTACGACGTAATCTCGTATGTATGTGCGACTTAAATTTGAGACATGTAATTTCTTGCTATTTATTGGCGTTTGTGAAGTGCTTAATATGTGGCACAATGACAATTAATCATAAAAACATTATTTTTTATGAACAATACAAGCCTCTGCTCATCCTCACATCACAACCCTTAAACTTCAATGTGCAACATGTATTAAGCGAGATGAGTTACAAAAATGCGTGTACGAAGCCCTTAAACAGCGCCACAGGGAAATGTAGTAGTGGTAATCTTAAATATTTGTCGAGACTAGATGAGAGGTGTTTTGTGAATGAATAATGGGTAGTAAAACATTAAAATTTCTCAGCAATGGCAACGATAATGGTGAGTTTTTGAAGTTCGTTGAATGCAGACAATGTAGTGTCAATGTTTAAAGGTGGATAAAGGCGAATTTATTTGTAACAAAAAATAATACAACAATTAATGAATGAATAGTTGCTTGCCTTCCTGAGTTTCTTTAAAAAATATTTACATAAAAAGGTATGTTCCAAAGTTAAACTTGATAATATTACGTATGAATTACAATAGACTATATGGATTCTGTCAAGTGGAGTAAATTCAACTTGCAATAAAAATCAAGAAAAACATTTGGATTGAAGTTACGTTTTACACTAATCATCTCATGTATAAATGCCAATGTCCATATTTCATTTAACTGCACGCTTACATCACATTTCAATTAAAACGAATATTAAGTTTAGACCTTCGTAAGAGAGGCAAAATAATGAAGAGCCCTGGCTTATTAAAAGTGACACTGTCTTAACCCTCATGTCGTTTGTCTGGGTATCATTTGACTTCTATTTTTATCAATCAAAAGGTACCTATACCAGTATCTACGTCATCGATAGATGTAACTGTTTTTGCAACTTTTGTAACGCTTCAATGCATAGCGCTCTTGAATTGTTCAAGGTAATGGACGTTCACAGCAGTTATCTAAGATTAGGTATGCGTAGAAAAAGTAATACATACACACATTAAAGTTTTCTGGACAAACACTTCATTGAACTCCTGTATCAAAATGATCTTGCCCTTACTTGACTGGTATAGTGACTGTATTTTTTACATTATTCCTCAAATAAATTCAATATTCTACCGTGGTTATTTATCTTGGTACATAAAGCGGCCTGGGAATTACATTAAAAAGCAGGCATGTATATATTCTTTATATATTCATTTTCTAGGCATTTATATTCATTCATTGTCTCTTACATACCATAAACCTTTGAGTTTTATCTCATCATCATCTACCAAACCGAATCGTCTGGCTTTTTCAAAAATTGGATGGTAACGGTAATGATTGGTCAGAGGAAACAGGATTTTTGTCATTGGAATGGAAAAGATTAATGGAGTTTTTGTCGTATTGCCCTTGCCTTAGAGCCATGTTCAATCGTGTAAATTGCTGCTGAGACATTGTTTTAGCTTGAAATATTTTTGCTTGCTCATTTCCTGGAACATCCCAATCCCAACAAACCCCCTTCTCTAAAAACTCATTTATTTTTTCTTCAAGCTAAAGCGTGTTAAAAGTATGTTTCACAAAATTTTTGCCAGACTTTTCCTCAAAGGCACAATTTTATCCTATAACAATTCAGTGTAAAAAATCCATTAAACTATTGTCAATTTGCGACACGCAAGTTAACAATTATTATTAACAATCCCTCAAATGAGCTGAGATTCGAGATCGTTGTGAAAAGCACCACTGCCGCCACTACTGCAACGAAGCACACGCGTCTTTATTTTAAATAATTCCTGTAATATTTTTTTTGCCAGATATGATTACTACTGAAACGGTCTGACAAGTTTTCAGTCTACAATTATCAAATTTTAACTCAAATTTTTGTTTCGGTTCCAACTAGGTCTAGACGTCCAAACCCCAAATTAAATGCTCGAAATCGACCCATGACTGGGCCAACTCGTCTCACCCTAGAATTAAATGCGACACACGACACGACCAAAATTCAGCATGGCAGAAATTTTTCAGAACAATTCGGATGTGTGTACAATAATACATGATTGCAGGATTAAAAATTAAAAGCTTACACCTTGTGTATTTTATAAATTAACAATAAACATATGGATGTAGATATACATAATTACATAATACATTTGTTATAGTTATCTCCTCCTGACTACCCATCTAATAATAACCATTTAATACGACACTTTTTTACTATGTTCAATGTCATATTTTCCCATGCTGGGGTTTCCTCTTCTAAATGACCAGACTTTGTCATATCGTAAGATAATAACGATAACTAGCTTGTTGTAAACTAACCTGGTGTATGCTGTAGTAGCAAGCAACTTGAAGCTGAAGAATTATCACAACTTCCTGTAATAAGCAATTACCCTTAAACTGGTGGATGACATACCATCAAGCATATAAACAAAAGAATATATAATGTGCTCGGCGACACCTTAGAAGTCGGTAAAATATACACACTGCGTAGTTGTGTGTGTGTGGGAGTGTCTTGAATTTTTGTCACAATGTCATGCGGCAAAAAATCACAAGAATAAATGTTAATTTTGCTAATTGCTTGATTACATTTGTTCTTTAGTGCAGCCATATAACTTACTTTTATGATAAAATGAATGACTGTAATTTAAACTGTTTATTATGTTTGCTTCGGCCATTCAAATCTACTTAAGGGCTACTAAAGTTTTGTCTCATAAGTTGTAAGCAACCGCAATTTACTACTAAGTGTTCATAAAGTAAATACGGTAGCCGGCTATACTATCAATGTGAATTTCAATTTTATTGGTAATTTGTGTACGCATTGACATTAAATTAATTAACCACGTATCTGAATTCAATGGACATATCTATTATCTACAATATTTAATATTTGATGTCAATCAACATCTCTACAGCATTGTCAGTGTGGGATATGACAATTATTTTAACATGATTTTATACATTTTTATTTTAACCATTTATTGTTTATAGCATTTTATTGAAATATAAAATTAGGTTACGGTTACAGGAAGTGTATGCATTTCAATACTACGGTTGGCAATTCAATCAAGTAAAACTGAGATTTGGAAAGCATTTTATTTTTGTGGTTTAATTTAATCACCACGCCAAGTAAACGTCAGCACATTTTTTGTCAGAACCGCGCAGATATTTTTTATTTCAGTTTATGGCAGCTTTTTAAATTGTCAGTCTTGTCTGGATGATTTAAAAAAGTCACTTCTGTGCAAAATGCAATGGTACAACACTGTGATCTAATTGTGCATATCCGCTAAGAACAAATTCGGTATGCCAATAACTATTGTTTTGCATGAAGATGCTTTGGCACTTAAGTATTTAAATGCATCCACAATCCACACACGGCACATATTTCTACAGAGTACAGTAAAGATGTACGCAAGATAAGATAGGTACATAGTACACACAAACACAGTTTACTACTTCATAACAATAAAACTTGTAATGATTATCGATATAGAAAAAACGATAACATTTTTGGGCATTGTAAATGCCCTCCCGTATTGTGTGGGATAAACAAACAAACAAACAAAATAATCGATATCCACCGAAATTTCTCTGTTGTATTTGTATCTCCGTCAACCAACATTTACATTAAAAATTCAAACATTGTTTATTTTTATCACAGCATCAACAATACGGACGCAATAATACATATATGGTGACGCTATGCGATGTACGTATTTAGTATGCAATACAGTTCTACTGTAAATCTGTATACTTGA